>JASGXE010006650.1:0-42928 GCA_030068105.1 Sinentomon sp. SZTP_YWyxl | reverse complement strand
GTCCCTGCCCTGTATTGTTCCTTCCTAGAAACCATTATGGAAGATCTGGGAGCTTCCCCGGACGTTCAAAGCTGTGAACATGAAGATCCCCAATTTGTAAGCTGCCAGCGATTTGAAGGTTCGCACTTGCAAGGTGTCAAAAATCTTGGCAGTATGCTCTAGATATGGTGAATGGGTAATTATTCTGACAGATTTTTTTGCAACACGAATTGAATTGGCAAGTGATTCTGTTATAACAGCACCCCATGACTCCAAGCAGTATGTTAGATGAGGATATATAAAAGCATAAGAAGGGTTTGCTTCTCGCTGTAGCATCTCACTACAAGATAAGTACCAGCGCAAGATGACTACAAGATTATAGGATTAGTGGTTTGTTGACTATCACTGGTCCATTTTCTTACTAAGGTACTGACTGAGACACTTTTCTCTTCCTCTGATTTCACCCATCCCATTCCCCTTCCACAGGAAGAAGGCTTACTTTGTTGATTTGTACGTGCGAGTGTCCAACGAACGTGCCATAAACATGTACAAACACCTTGGCTACACAATCTACAGGACAGTGTTGAATTACTATTCGGGAGATCCGGACGAGGATGCTTACGGTTAGTTTGCCATCGACCGACATAGTAGGGTCTGCCAAAACTTATTAAAACAAAACGGGATATCAGATGCCATAACCAGGGTTCCCATTCAAAATTTGAATACTTTTTCCAGGACATTGAGCTCCATATGTGGCGGTCTTGGGTGGCAGGCAGTCCCAGGTGAGGGGTCTGGGGAAGCCCCCCAGCGGGGGTCCAAGGTAGAGGGTTTGGGGGCCGTCCTCAAGAAGCTGGAGCCTTTTGACAAATTTGGGTTCCCCAAATTGCATTTTAAGACGTTAAAAGTTACATTTTCTTCTTAAATGTGGCCAGGTCTGCCAGCCACATTCTATATCAAATTGATCAATTCTGTATCAAATGGTTCAGCAGGTTGTTTGCCACTTCTATGGGTCAGAATTTCAGTCATTTCCACAAAGAATAAAAAATGGTTCATTTCCGCCATAAAAAATTCCAGGACTCTTCAGGACAGACATGTAAAAATCCAGGACAAAATAAAAATCCAGGACATTCCGGGACAGGTGGGAACCCTGCATAACTCAAAAGGCAGGCTTCTTCAGGTAGGTACTCATCCAATGCCAAAGGAACTCTATACACTTTTCAGTGATTATGCTTTACACAAAATGTCACATATTTTGTGGTGCATGTTGCTTTGATTCTGAATGCGCCCGAGTTGTTTTTAACGAATTCTGAGGATTAAGCGGATTGGCGGGCAGTGAAAAACTGCAGGCCTCTGTGAAGATCTCAAATATCGTGACATTGTGAGGTTTCCTGGTGGCAGGTATGCCACCAAGGACAGACGAGCACATTTAAGACGCCTCAAAATCATCAGGTATGTATAGTGGCGGCGGAATTAATGTACTCATACATGTAAAAAATAGGTAGTAACCATTCAGATTTTGGTAAAAAATCTATGCTGCAGAAATTAAAGACCCTCGTTTGTAACTGAGGTCAAAATCTGACACCTCTTGAACGCTTTGCTGAAATCTGGCGCTTTAATTTCTACAGCCTGCATAAGAATGAAAAGAAAGAAAAAAAAAGTTTCGGAGGTAACAGTTAAATGGGAAAAACACATGTGTGGGTAGGTACATTAATTCCGCCACCACTATACATGATGTGCCGCTGTAGAAGGACAAGAACCTTAGGGTTTTTTGTTTGAACTGAGATCGCACAGGCACCAGTTGAATTCGATGTTTTTCCCTCTCCACAGCAATTGAATCTGGTTCGTCACTTTCCCGGGATCATTGCAACTCCCTCCCGTGAACGATATCGGTCGTGAGGACACAGGACAGTGATGGTCGCATTCACAACCCTTACCCTGGGGAGATTCGGTTGTGGTGTTCTGCAGCCATAAACTATGACCAGACCTCACTTTTTTCTGTAGCGGTGGGGCAGGGACACAATTTATGCCCCAGTGTCAGTGAGACCTCAACCAAATCTCCCCGGGGTTTGCGAGCGAGATTCAATTCGTGTCAAGTGAGTGGGTGTGTTGATTGGTTGTCTCCTAGCCAGGTATCCTTGTTGTGCAGCAAGTTTCCAAAGTTCGGGCAGCATGTTTCCACAAAGTGCCTTGCTCATGTCGATTGTGGGATAACAAATCGGGTCATTTATTAGCCGGCTCTATTTTTGAAACTGGGTAACAAGAGCTTTCCAAACCCAAAGGGATCTCCCCAACAGTGAGTTTTCCTGTACAAATTGGACTGTCGTTCTATTTCTGCTCTCAGCACCCTCGAGGAATGTCTTGATTTCAAATGATAATCATGTTCATGTTGGAGTCCACTTTTCTTGAATCCATCTCAAGTGGAAGTGAATGAACGGACTGGAGAGAGGGAAACGTTTGCTTTCGTCTTTTGTTTTGAATTATCAGGGAATGAACATTACTTTGATGGTCGACCTCCTCCAATGCCATAGAACAGAGAACTAACTGCTCGTGTTTTTCTTTACGTTTATTTTTATACAAAATAAATTACAACAAAAGCAAGGAAAACAAAAGGTGCAAAAAGTCAAATTGTAGATGGAAGAATCTGATCAAAAAGGTACATGCCATTAAGGCAATTGCCTCTGCTATACAGGCAATTTCCCACCTTCCTTACCATCCCATCCCTTCCTCCTGCATGTTCAGTTTTACAATCCTCTTTTGGTGATGATCATTTTCTGTCAACTATCGATTTCTTCCTCTTTTTTGTAATTTCAGATATGAGAAAAGCCCTTTCGAGGGATGTGGAAAAGAAGTCGATCATCCCCTTAGACCACCCTGTCAAGCCAGAAGATATTGAGTAGCAAAAGATCCTTGCACACTCCCAATCACATCTTCCAAGGTCAGTAAGTGTAAAGTGCCAACTAGTTTGTGTTCTTGCTGGATGTGATTGAGAAGGGCTTTCTGCTTGTTGAAGTTAGGTGTTGGCAGGAAGTCACGATTTGACCCTGTTTACACCCCACTTTTGCAGATCAACATCCCACGACGTTTCAACAGCACCCACTACCCAATCAGAACCACTTCCTGGATGAGTTTCTTCTCTGTTGATACAGGACAGACAAAATTTCACACACATACTCAACAATGAGAAGGTAGGAAGGTGCTGAAACTTCTGCCACAGAGTGCAAAACAACAGGAAGAATATGTTGTTTTTGTACTCTGTGGCAGAAGTTTCAGCACCTTCCTACCTTCTCATCATGCCTTCTGCAGTGCAAAACAACCATTTTTACTCAACAAAATCGTAGCAGTGGCACCACGCACGAGTATTCAAAAATAAAAATTGCATTTAAGCACCATTCTATGGGTAAGCCAGCAACAAAAACTGATCAACATTCGAACTGAGGGGTTGAGCTAAGTCAGCACCAAACACCTTGATTTCTGAGGGGCGACTTTGTCAGAAATCAAGGTGGTAGGTGCTGACTTAGCTCAACCCCTCAGTTCGAATGTTGATCAGTTTTTGTTGCTGGCTTACCCATGGAATGGTGCTTAAATGCAATTTTTCGTTTTCAACATTTCCTGTTTATCTGTTCTTTTTTGTGGTTGATCCGCTCCCAGGAATTGCAGACTCGTCTTGCCACCACCATCGGGCTGCATCTCATGTGGCAACTGATGAAGTGTGAGGGGGACAGACAGAAACGAAGCTGTCATTTCTGGAAAATTTGATCAACCATACCACTTTTTTTCCAGAAATCGCAGCTTCGTTTCTGTCTGTCCCCCTCACACTTCATCAGTTGCCACATGAGATGCAGCCCGATGGTGGTGGCAAGATGAGTCTGCAATTCGGTCAATTCCTGGGACGGGATCAACCACAAAAAAGAACAGATGATCCCTCTGTTCGGAAATAATATCCACCATCGGGCTCCATCTCATATGGCAACTGGTGAAGTGTGAGGGAGGGGGACAGACAGAAACGAAGGGAGGGGGACAGACAGAAACGAAACTGTTATTTCTGGAAAATTTGATTCACCATATCACTTTATTGCCACTGACCAGGCAATATTGTGTTGTTAAAGATATCAGCAAGACTGAACCCAACTGAATAAAAAGAGACCCAGTCTTCATGAGTAAATTGCCAACTCAACATTTCCGTCAATTAATTGTGAGTCATTTACTGGAATTACTCTGACTGAAGTGATTCTTCTGAAATGCAGTGGTAAAAGTGAATCTTCTATAGTTAACGACTCGTCAGTCAGTGTTGGGTGTGGGAAAAGTTGAGTGAGCAGGTTACTGCAAAGACTGACAAACTCCCTTCAAAGCTTCAAAGACATGTTTAGGCCTTTTTCAACTGAACCTGTTCCGATGGAAATGAACCCAGCTTGAGAAACTTTCAAATTGTGCAAACAAGAAAAACGATCATCACAAGACCTCCAAAGCTGGAAAGTGGGTCATGATTCTGATGCTGCCTGATCACTTCCTTCTTCCTGCAGCTGTTGCTGTTGTTCTTGGTTCTTCCACAGTTTGGCCATTGCTAACAATTTCAGATTCGGCTGTGACGTCTCATCTTCTGGGAAGATGTAGTCGAAATACTCCTCCCAACCGGCACTTGACTGGAAGAGAAAAAACAAATGTGTTTCATGAAAGAAAATGTGTTTCATTAGGCAGAGAATATTCCATATTTCGACTAAAATTTAACCGCATCAGAATGGACAGATTTTTTTGTATCAGACTTTTCATAAGATAGTCTGTCCATACACAAATGGTGGCATACACAAATGGTGGTCACGAAAAAACAATGTGCAAATGAGAACTTTGGAGCATTGACCATTCATTGTCCATTGTTGCAACTGCAGATCTCTTTTGGACAGACTATTACAAAAGTCAGATGCAAAAATCTGACCATTGAGCTTTTGAAAGCAGGGGACAGCAAATCATTCGAATAAAAAAAGTTTTCACCTATTTTTGGGGTGCACCCTTGAAAGTACCCATGAAGTAAGCCTATTTGGATCGTCCTTGGGTGTTTGCATACTTTCTGGTGAAGTTCTGAAAATCCAGCAGCATTGGATCGTCCTTGGGTGTTTGCATACTTTCTGGTGAAGTTCTGAAAATCCAGCAGCATTTTTTGCAATTTTCCAGCACAGATATTTCACTTTTCCAAAAGGTTGCTCTGGAAGCACATGTCCCGATTTCCCTGAACCAATTTTCCTGAAGCCTTTCTCTGAAAAATTTCCCTGAAGCCTTTTCCATTTCCTCAGCATTTACAATTTTTGGTGAGATGAGCGAGCCTTACCCATTCGTAGATGAATCAGACACACGACCGGTTTCGCATTCACTGGTGAGGACTTCTTCAGGTGCAGATAAAAACAGAAAGATGATCACATGTTGAAGATGAAACAAAAGTTTGCGCATCTCACCAAACTAATGGTAAATGCTGACAAACCCAATTGTGGTGCACGTGCTTCAATTCCTTTTTTATTTCCACAACCCCATTTTCCACTTATCACTTACCCCGTCAGCTGCTTCAATCTGTTTTCTCTTCTTCACTTTCTTTGGCATCTTCTTCATGACTGCATCGATTGATCTTTGCTCTCCATGTTCCATTTCAAAACGTCTCCACTCTTCAAGCAGCATCAGTCTCTCTTCTTTCCTCTCCTGGCCGGAATTCCTCAACGAAACGGCACCCCTCTCAAACACCTTCCTTGCCTTCAGGATGGCCAGATCTGTTCCAATGCTCAGCTCCAATTGGGCATAGCTCAACCAGACCTGGAAAAGGAAACGACATTTCAAGTTCAGATCATTTTTTGGTCTTGGCAATCCTAAGGAAGGGGGAACGCAGAGATCTGAAGACATCAGATGGACAGAGGAACAGCTCTACGCATCCCTTGTTTATAATATTTCCATCATTTGTACATGAAAATAATTTATCAACATTTTTGTAAATACAATCGTTTTTTATAGCATTTCTACTTGTGAGACTTTGTTTCACCCTCGGAATACCACCAAAAGGGGATATATGTCCAGTCCCACTTGTCCTGGGCTTGGTTTGATGTGGCAAAAAGAAGTGTGTTGTCAGTCAAAGCACATTTTTGAGCTTGCAAATATAGACATTTCTTGATTCTTTTTTTGTACCTCCCAACAGGATTCCCACCCATCCTGGATTATGCTGGAATTTCAAGTGTGTCCTGGAATGGACAGGTGTTTCCTGCACGACAGTTTTTTTTTATTCGGCTTTGAAGAAGTTGAACAATTGAAGAGAAACAGAAAATGAGATGTCAAAATTTGCAGAAACCAAATTAACAAGAAAAATAAAGCATTGGGAGAAAGAAAAAACATTGGGAGTTCGGGGCAGCTGTCTCCAAAACCATGGATGGTCAAATTGTGATGGACTCTTATGCTTGACAGTAAGGAAATTGTAGTACCAATTTGCCCTTGGTAACACTGGGGCTACCGCCCCAGATCCCGCATGTGGCCTATGGTCACAAATCACAGCTCCACTCCAACTACCAAGCTGTCTTGATGTTTTGGAAAATAAATCACATTCCAATTTGAAACCCTGGTTCAACCCTGAGGTTGTGTGAGCAAGAGAGCAAAGGGTCCTCCCAGGATCACAGAAGTTCTCCACCCAATCTTCAGATCTCTTCCAGATATCCAAATTTCAATTGACATGAAAAAACATACGAGTAAGTTTAGTCCCTCAGACATACCTTGATGTGTTGGGTCCTCTGAAGAAGTCTTTCATAGAGCTTCCTTGCTCTTGGAAAATCTTCCTCTTCAATTTCAAAGTCTATGTAGGCCTTCCAAAGCATCTCTGGCATGTCCAACCGTGGTTGGCTGATAGCTAATTCGTAGATTCCACGAACACGATCCGTTTCGCTGAGCAGGTTTTCCAATTCAGCATACTGGAATGCAATCGGAATTCACATTATCAACAAAGGCGGGTGGGAAAATAATTGGAGATCCGGGTGTCTGCAGCGAGACAGAGACCATTTTCCCTGACTTTCAGGTTTTCCAGATGGAAATTCCAAAAATTCCCGACATTTGGTACTCATTGCCCTCCATCTCTCAGCATTTCAATGGTCAGAACAAATATTTTCAAAAAACATGGAAAAACAAGGCCCACAATATGGCTTGGTTTCATATGCCCTCGCCAATTTTGCATAACAATACAATGAAGATGAAGAAATCCAGTCAAGCCCTGTTCTAAAGTAACAGGAGACTTTACTTGCCAGAGAAAAAGAAATTCCTCAAAAATTCCCAGACTTCGCAGAGAACTTTCACAAGTTCCTTGACTTTTACAGAATGGTAAAATTCCGACAATTCCAGGTTTTCCAGGTCTGCAGACACCCTGGAAATAGTCGGGCAATGTAGCTTTATTGTGGGCGTGATAAGTCCCTGAATAAGGTGTTTCTGTGCGTTGGCTCGTCAACAAGCGACAATTGTGCGTTTGATCAACAACAATCTCTCTGTCACCCTCCCCCTACAGAACAGGAAGTCGAATTTGGACAACCGGACAGTGATATGAAAACTGTAAAAAAAAGTCGGAAGAGATGAAAAAATGTCTCCACTGATGGTAAACGTGGACACCAAAGGCAGAACTATTTGTTTCACAGTTCAACAATCCATTGGTCTCATCAAACCTAATCGACTCCACCAATGTGTTTGTCCCATGTTTGTTTCCCACCAATGTTTCGTCCCACGAACGTGGACCTTTCTCAAGTGGTGTTGGTATCACACAGTGTGATACCAACGCCACTTGAGAAAGATCCACGTTCGTGGGACCGAAAGGTAGCAAATTTTATCTTGTAAGTTACGAACGAAAACTGGCTTTATTATTTCTTTTCCTTGTGATTCTGACGTTCGTGGTGCACGTGCTGAAAATTGTTGACACACTCAACTTATGAGCCATGCTTTTCATTTAATTTCAGTCCTTACAAAAGCCACATGCAAGTTAACTATTTTTTAGAAAGAGCAACAGTGGTTGTCTCACCTTCATCCAAAGGCAGAATTGTCGTTTCACAGTTGACCATCAGTGAACACATTTTTTCCAACCTTTTGTTTTCCAATTTTCATCTTACTGTCCGGCTGGCATGATAGCAGTCCATCCCAATTCGGCTTCCCGCTCTGCAGGAGGAAACTGTGGACATCGAAGGCAGAACTGTCGTTTCACAGTTGACCAATCCATTGGACCAATCAAAATTTGTCATCTCCACCAATGGAGTTTGTCCCAATTTCAAATCATTAATCGACACAACTAATGAACCATGCTTTTTTGACAAATTTCAGTCCATACAAAAGCCAGATACGAGTTTTTTTTACGTTAGAAAGAGCAACAGTGGTTGTCTCACCTTCATCCAGACGACACAATTCTCAGGTCCAAATTCCAAGAACTTCTCGTAGAGAATCCTACATCTATCAAACTCCCTCAGTTGCAGCTCAAGCTCAATATATCCACGATAGAGTTTATCCTTTGGACACATTCCGATCGCCATTCCGAGAATCTTCCGAGCGGACTGAAGATTCTTCTGTCTGATTTCGAATTGGGCGTAGAGCAGCCACACCTTGGCAAACGTGAACTTCTTGTTCGGTAGGACTTGAAGGCAGGTCTTGTAGACTTGTCTTGCTCGTTCGGGGTCGTCTGCATCGAGCTCTTCGAAGATGGCGTAATTGATCCAGAGATAGATGTAACGTCGCCAGGAATGCTTCTCCTGTTTGTTGTGAAGATTCGTAAAAAAAGAAAAGATCTTTGAATGACATCGCAAGAAAATGATAACGAAAATTTACCAAACTGTTTTCATGAGCTTTTTCATAAGTTCATGAAAAATCTGTCAGTTAACACCAATTCATCAAACGAGCAAGACATTGGATCTCAAATCTGGAAGTTCTGAAGCATTGTGACTTGGTCATGATTGAAGTGTTTGCCAAAAACCACCATAACACTACAGAAGTGTCCAATTTTGACAACCTACTTAGAGTTGAAACCAAAGTTTTATTTTGTCCATCCATCAGCAGCATATCAGCAGAACATACTGCCAGCTGATGTATGTTGACTGTTGACCAGCTGACAGAGACCCTTTTGAAAAAGAGAAAAGGCATTTGAAGAAGTGAAATGAAAGTTGAAACAGAGCAGCGAGTAACAAACTAGCTAACTAGCCTTGATTGGTGGTATGTTTGCAATTGCCTTCTCGTATGCTTCTCGTATGATGTCAGCATTCTCTTCTCCTTCAACCAGTCTCAGATAGTCAAACCAGGCATCGTAATTGTGTGGATTGGCCTTCACTTCCTGAAAGAAGGAGAGAAATAATTTATTAACAGATGACTTGACTGGACCAGAAAATAATCCAGGCATGCAATGCAACGCTAACACACAAGACATTCTTCCTTCGCCCATCAATGCTATTCCTATGTTAGTGGTAACCTTGATCAAGGGTTTCACTGTCTGTTCAAGCAGAAACATATCCTGCCAGAGCTGCAAGGCATTCACAGGTGTGCCAAACGAATGATTTTCAACTATTTGCAACAAGTCTGATGCTTATTAACACTAGCGGAACTTAAGTTAGCCACGAGGGGCCTCATAGAAGAGCAAAGTAATGAGGTCGCAGGAATGTACGAGCCATCAACCTTTTTGGGCAAATGGCGGATGCAGCACGTGGGGGAGGCAGAGCTGGACCTCCTCGCTGGGCAAAAATATTGATTTTTCGCTGATTTTTTTTTTCTCGGGAAAATCACAATTTCGTTTGCAAAAATGAACCTCAAAATATGTCAAAAGCCATCCATTTACAGACTCCACCTCCAAGCCAAGGGGGCTCTGTGAGTTGGGACCCTGTTGCATCACACAGACTCCATGTAACGGAAGTGGGCCTACATCCTACCCCCTCCATCTCCGCAGAAGGTTGGATTTGCCATTGCTATTGGACAAGACCTGGGGAGGTGCTATTAAATAAAGTAGCCATCTGATATCAATCTAAATGGCCAGTCGACCCATCAACACAAGAGAACTTACCTCCTCATATTGCATTTTTCTTTTGCTGACTATCACATCCTCAATTCCTGTCCTATCACCATACTTCTTTTCGTGGATCGTGTACGATTTGTACAATTCCTGGCATTGATCTTTTGGAATGTGATCGAGAGCATACTTGTAGATCACACGTGCACGCTCGTGCTAAGAGGGAACATAAAAAGAGTGGTAGATGGTCTAAATCGGGGTCTGAAATCCAAATTCAAATATAGGAATTGGGTACAGACAGTCTATGAAAATAAGCTATTATTTCACGAATCACCCTTACCAATGGCAGATTAGACAATTTTGTCTCCAAATCAGCAGATGAGTCAACATTTTGGAAGCTCGGTGCATCCGACATCAAGATGAGAGACTGAATGCGGCATCATTGGATGTCGGTCGAGAAATTGCGAAGAAAGGATATTGTGGGTGGTGTGAGTGAAGGGGGACTGAACAAGGGTTTCCATGTGGCAGGCAGCGAGGAGCCCTGATTCCTACACTTCCTCACATTCGATGAATTCATTTCAGTTAATATTTTGAAAAATTCCCTCGACCAAATTGCTCAAGAAAAGCAGATTTTTGGCTGCCCACTACATTCCACTTTTGCACAAAATTCTGATTCAGTTCTTCAGGACGTGAGATCAATCATTGCACATGCGGAGTTTTCTTGACCAACCAATTCAAATTTTCTGGAAATCCCAGACTTTTCCAGAATTTGTAAATTCCACGCGCGGCCATGAATGCAAAAAGGGGGGGGGGTTGTGGAGCACGCCCTCCCAACCCCTGTACTCCGCATTATCAGAGGAAAAATGAAAAAAATGTGAAGTATGCAAAGTAGCCCAGAACGACGCCACAAGAATCTAGTTGACTGGGATGCTTTTGATCTAAGAAAGAGGTGCTCACATTAGACTCACCTCTCGTTGCGTCTCTTCGAACTTAGCAAAAGCAACAAATAGTTTCTCGTCCATGTTCTCCTCACCAAAGAACTCAACAGCACGTTCATAGACCTTCCTTGCTCCTGCAACAAAGCCATTCTGCTCTTCAAACCTGAAAAACAAAATCAAATCAAGGGGGGAGGGATGAAGTTTAGAAGTTGAGGAAATAGCTTCACATTTCAGCGAGCAATCTTCACACCATACGATGCGTTTTGACACTCAACATGCTGCCTTCAGATTTTTACTCTTGGAAAGATTTTACGACGGGGCATCGACAAAAATTATTTTATTGGCAAATATCCAATGCCTTATATCTTTTAGCCTCCAACAAGTTGGCCCAAACCATTCTCGTCATAACGCAGCTGACATGAAATCCAGTCGAGGAGAATATTACTCCTGCAAACACCCACTGGCTGTGGTGGGAATTTTCAATTTTAATTGGTGGCCTTTATTTCCAAAATTCAAATTTCTGTTTCGTATAGAACTGTGCGGTGGACATCGTTATTCACACAACGTCTGTCATCATCCTCGAAAAACCTGCCTGGCCTCTTTTTGGACCCAGGAGGCACTCTCGAACATGTACATTCACGTGATTCTGTACATGGGTCCTTGTTAACATATAAAGGACCAACAAACGTCGTGCCTCGATGACCTTTTTTCATGCCACTGTCATGCGTTACAGCAATTCCCGAAAGAACTCCATCGTCACTTGGGATCGAACCCAGTTCCTTCGGATCATGATGCAACTGTGCAAGCCACTAGACCACAAAGACAAAGATGCCTGCCTATGAGTTACGTGACCATTCGTGATTCGCAACTGATAGGCTTCCAATAACTGAATCTCACCACTGCACATTGGTGATCTTCACAGAGTTTCTAAACGTTAGATGTGGGCTATGAACAGCAATGGGGCTAAGTCAGGTCAGTCATGGATTTCGTCGAGTAAAAAAGTTCTTCCCGAGATTGGAGAAAAAAAAACTGTGCCGTTTTCAAAGGACCTAGTGCTTCATGCATCTCAGCATCTGTTATTTAATGAGGGGGGGGCTCAAACACAAACCTTGAGTATCGAATCCAGTTCTTTGTGTCTGGATGAACGTAGACAAAGCGTTCGTAGACTGTCCTAGCACGGTCTATCTCCTTATATCTCAGTTCAAATTTGATGTAGGTTAACCACGGTTGTTCCTCTGGTTCCCACTCCATCCATCGTTCAAACACCTGACGTGCACCTGCAGAGCAAATAAAGGAGAGAAACAAAGACAGACATCAGTCAGTGGCAGATGCAGCCCTCAGTGAGATGGGGGATGGCATGAGTTAGGTACACACCACCAACACGCGCCTGGGAAAACACCAACCCACTGAAAGGTCTTGGAAGGAGACCATTTTGTGTGAAAAATTGTGGATCCTCCGTAATGTGGCAAAATAATTTTTTCCTCGGGAAACGGCAGTCACAGCCCCTGAGGTATATTGAATATCCAACAGGTTTTGAAAATCGAAGGTTGAAGTCCTCGATTAAAAAACTAAAGTTGCAAAGCCAGTAGTTGTTTGATAATTTTACAATGACTCTCTACTTGTGGTATCCGCAGACAAAGCACAATGCGTCCAAAAAGTATCAGATATTTAAAATGCCAGCAGATCCACATCGGTTGGATTCTGATGCAGTCAGCAGATGAAAAGGTTTTGGAAGAAAAAGACATTGGAAAGACAAAAGACAACTTCCTGATCTTGCAAAGAACAAAGAACTAAGTGATGAATGTTTTCTTTAACAACTTGCCTGCAATGTTGCCCAACATCTCCTCCATGTAGGTGTATTTATACCAGAATTGGTTTGCTCTCGGTAGGATGGTAACAGCACGATCCCAGAGATTCCTTGCATGGTTGACCTGTCCGTTCTTCATCTCCATCTCTGTGTATTTCAGCCAAAGGGTGATGTTACGATGGTCCTCATCCAGGGCCCTTTCGTAGACTGATCGAGCCCTGTTTTCATTCGTAAGGATGGGAGAGGAGAAGCAGAAGAATAGAGCAATGGAAAAGAACATTACGGAGATAAAAAAGTCTCTCAAGAGCCAAATATATCATTAAGAAAAGCATGTATACAGGCAAAAAGAAGGCAATAATGGCTTTTTGAACAATAAAGACCAGTCAGCCATTGGTGAACACAGCCCTTTACCCCCCAGTCCATCCTTTTCAAGCTCAAAATCAAAAGAAGCAGCAGTCTCAGAGTGGAATTCCACGTTGCCAGCATACTACGAGGGGTGCCCAATAAATGATGAGAATTGCACCGAAATTTGCATTTGAAATTAATTTTTCCACTTTTGCGTCAAACTTTGATTCGCTTTAAAGTGTTTTGGTGAATATGACGCTTTTCCGATGCAGAATTCGTATTCCATGGCAATTTTAAAAACATGAGGGATATGGGTGTAAGATTTAATCAGCCAGGCGCATGAGACTCAATTTGCCAGGTGCATGGAATTGAGAAAAGACTTGTTCCGCCACACCAAAGCACGGGAGCACTGAACTCGTATTCTTGTGACAACTGTGCAGAAATATGGGTCAAATGTGTTGTAAAAGTTATTCATTTGCGTGCCAGTTCTTGTGTCAAAACCTTGGTGTGGAGAAACTTCTTGCTTCCTATCTTTTCACACCTGTAAAATCCGCTGCATTGCACCTACTTTGATGCTTTTTTTAAATGACCACAAAATCAAAAATATGCAGGGCATTTTTCAAAAAATCACCCAAGCACCTGAAAATGAATCAAAGTTTAACGCCAAAGTGGAAAAATTCATTTCAAATGCAAATTTCAGTGCAATTATTTATTGGGCGCCCTTCGTATACTGCACTCTGCATTCCACCATATTCAGATGAGGTACCGAGATACAGGTGTGTGTGTGTGTGTGGCGAAGTCCAAGTCGGCACTCTGCCCCCTACCAAAACTAAACTAAAACCTCTGTCACTGCCAATAAACTTGCTATCTTGCTTGTGCAATGCATCCTTGTGAGCTGCACCAACACAAATCAAAAGAGTTTGGTACTTTGGACAGGAATGGTTGAACGGTCAAATTAAATTAAAGTGCCGCAATTTCTGGCTGCTCGACGCACAAAAATCTTGGAACACAAGCTGCACTGCACATTCCAAGCAACAGACAGATGCACATAATTGCAGACACCATGTCAGGCTTGTGTAGCAATTGTTCTCACTTTTAAGAGCAAATCAGAGCAGTGGGAAACACAATAAGGCTTTATTTACCAAGCCAAGTCTGTTATTTTATTCAAAACAGACCCGACTTCACCAACACAGACCCGACTGCCTTGTCGAGCAGTCTCTCTCGCTCACCTAACTTTGCATTGATAAGTGATAAGTAGGTAACAAGCAGACCTGTCGATTTCCTTCTGTTGATCCTCCCATTGTGCATACTTCAACCAATTGCCAATGACAGCCCTGTTCCTCCGGAGAGCATCTTCAAATTGTTTACGCTTCCTCAGCTGGAAATCAGCAAGCTCATCCGGATCGGAGATCTTCTGCTTGGGGGGCTGCAAAATAAAGAAAATAGAGACGGAAGGGGTGGAAACAAGTCTCATGTAAATGGCTCTTAACCGATATCAATTCCATTTGATAATATCCCTGGTGGCCACATTCAATTTAGCGGACAGGTTTGTTGCGAAAATATAATTTCTATCCACGAAACTAAGTCCCTTTCCATTGTTGCGACGGATGCATCAATCTGCTGATTCGCCTGTTGAGTTGAAGCTGGGGTTGTTGCAATGAGAAATGGGGTTGTGGGTTTGATTTGGGTTGATGTGAGATGTAAGGGAAATGGGGGTGTTGTGAGAAATTAAAGAGCCGCAATTATCACAAAGGTGGACCACACAAAGGTTGAACTGAAATGTCAATCAGTAATGGCATGGTATCAGTAATGGCATGGTAAATGGTGGAAACTGATGCACCACACATAATTCAGTCTTCTTTTTAAATTGCAGTTTTTTGCTGCTGAGTAACTCACTGGAAATTGTATTGGATGTCGAAAAAATGCCATAAATAATGCTGAAGCAAAAGAAAGTAAAGCGTTCACTTACCGGTGCAACACTCTCCAAGTCCCTCTCCTTTGCCTCCCTGAGTAGCTGTTCGGCTGTGATCTGTATTTCAGCAGGTGTTTTATTCTTCACTTTGGCAACTTTCGGCATCTTTGGTGCCTTACCAGCCGACGTCACATCCATGACGAATAATGGATCCGATCGGACCAATCACAAGTGTCCAGAACAACCTCAGCACTGCAGTGGTTGAAAGCGTCAGTCCAGACTTCCGATCGCAAACCAGTTAAATGGGGCAATGCCTTTTTCAGTCAGTGAGAATGAGACTTATTTGAGGATAACAGAACATCCTACTGCTCAAGGAACGGAAACCTGTTATTCCAAATTAGAAGATTTCTGTATTGTATCATTCATTGGTTAGAATAATCCCATGTTCAAGAGCAAAAACAAGGGATAACAGACAGATATTGCGTAATGAGGCCAATAGCAATGTGCTCTCCTTTGTTGGGGATTGCGTACAATGCGTTCCACAAGTTTCCATATGCATGGAGAAAAACTTCCATCTGGATCGATAACAGTTCCACCATCTACATTTTCGAACTTGTTTTTCATGCATCACACTGGAGAAATCTGTGGATCAAGATAAAAAGTTTCGGAAATCAGCCGTTTTTATGAAATTTTCCACAAAGCACCACAACTTCTCTTCTTGTCCGCTGTGAGAAACAAGGAAATCAATCTTTATTGCCATTTCCTTCCTGTTCTTTCTGCATCCCCAACAAGTCTTTTTCCACTCGTTTGTTCCAATTGAATGGAATTCGACAGAGTCTGCTGCACGGAAAGGGGTTGGTTTTCCAAGATTACACAAATCCCGGAGCCAACCTGTAACTCCAGTTCCAAAATTTCATTTCTCAGTTGAAACTATGAGTCAAATCATGTTAAACAGTTGCATTCATGGTGTGCGTTACAGAATGATGCCTCTGCAGAATGAATTGGCCGACAAATCAGCGAACAAATCTGCCTTTTAGAGGCACCCCTTGAAAGTATGGATCAAACCGATCCAAACCAACCAGATCTGTGTCCAAGCAAACCGGTTGAATTGAAAAATGTGCTGAAAAAATTGCTGCAGGTCCAAAGCCGTGCCCTGCCCAAAGCATTGGCACAAACTGACATGATCACCAAACATACATACGTATCAGTTCTTTGAGAGAATGAAAATGTATGCTGTTAAACTTTGGGCTTTAATTTTTTTTAAGTGGGTGAAGCTTCCTCACACAAAATGACAAATCTTGGCTGGGAGCCCCTACCTTCCACAGTCCAAGGTCAATAGCATCTCCTAGCATTGTAAAGAGGAGAGCAGGAGCTGGTTTTGCCATTCTCTTTCAAGATACAGTGCTGTCGTACACTGGTGTTCTTGCGAAAAACTTCCCAAAAGTCCCTTTTTCTACATTTCCTCACCACTTACATCCAGCAACAGGCCCAGGTCACCAGGATCTGGATACAGAAAAGCAAAATTTCCGAATTTGACCGGTTGGATTCCAAATTTAAAGCAACCACACCAGCTGGAAAAGGTACTTCGGACTTGTTCACGGGTCGATAAAAAAAAATAAAAAAAAAAACTCTGGGACTTTCCCATATCTATACAAATCAACATTTCTGACTTACAACCATTGCGAGAGGTGCGTGAATTTGTATCGCATGTCAATTTCCAATGTGTCACCATCAAACATTCTCGGGGTACCTTGGGTTTCAAGTTCCAAGGATGACATGGGGAATCCTCCAGTGCAATGCTCCTATTTCTGAAACATTCAGCTCCACAGCACAGCATTTCAACAATGTTCCAGTCTGTGATGCAAAAGCAACTAATTATCCATTTTTTTTCCGTCAAGACTCAAAATTAGGTACTCGCAGGAAACTACATAAATTGAAGATGGGGGAGTGGGAAGGTGCTAAAACTTCTGCCTCCCCACTCCTCACTCTCTCAGAATGCCTTTCGCAGCTCAAAAAAACTATTGTTGAAGATGGTGCAACAAACATTTGGGGGCCTGACCCGCTGGTGAATTTCCATGTCAGATGGCCTTGTTTAGCACCTCCAATTGCCAAGAAAAGTTCACATGGGACACCAATGAATGCTGCAGAGATAGAAGAAAGCAATACGAAATGCTCACCTGCAAATAGGTCGTCAAGATGGGAAAAGGTCGACAGATCAGGCAGGATAAAGCAAGAAGCAAGGCATTGGCTGGCCTCGCGTGTGCTGCTCTCTCGTCCTGTTATTCCATTCTGAGGTGCTTGTTGTATAGCCAGGTCGCCCTGACCAGTTGAAGTGAGTTCGGGGGTTTCATCCCAATGCCTTGGGAGTTCAAAAAGGAAACTGTTGGGCTAGAGACAAAGCCAGTTGGTGGGCACATGTCCAAACTGCACTGGCTTGAGAAAGTGGGTGGGACTCTTCCGTTTCATGGCACCATCATCATTCAACAGGGACATTTTATGGACTCACTTGACTATCATTACCCAACAGGTCTGTAAATTTAACAACATTCATTTCAAGCTCTATATCTGACCATTTTAGTTGAATTTTTAAAAAGAAAACCTTTGTAAAATCAAAGCCCACATCGCATTGGACAGGGTCTTCTCCCAAAGGAGTTCATCCTCTTTATCGTGCTGCCTATGAGTTACGTCGATCTTACGCTTGATTTGAAAAAAAGAAAAACGTCAAGAGCTTCTCAGAACAAATCTTCACAGAAGCAAAGTTTAAAGTCAACTCAAATCAAACAACTCATTTTTAATTCGGGGAAAATAATTTCATATCAGGATCAGCCGGAGGGGCCGAGCATACACAAATGCTTTTGCAGTAAATCAGCAGGTAGGCATGGCTCGGCATCATGCAACTCATCATCTTTATCCATGTCAGCTGCCAATTTTCCAAGAGTGAGGCTCCCAAAGGCAAGCAAACAAAATGGTCTCTGTCTCTATCATCAGGACTGATTGATGGATGATCGAATGATTTTCTGGCTCACGTGAGCCCATCACGGATGTTCCTTCTCAGAGACACGTGACTCACCCTGTGATTCGCAATGATCGTCTGCTCCGCTGATGAGTACAGCCAGATCAAGTGAATGCCTTCCCCCTTCCCTTCTCCCTCCCTGTCGCATATTATTTCCAAATCCATTTTTACAAGCGCATCTCTGATTGGTTGTTGGGAATTGCAGCCAATTTCAACATTTAATTTTCTAAACCTAACCTGACCCTATTGCGACCTAAGAAAGAGCTGCGAAGCAGTGGCAAACATGCTGAATGGCAAAAATGCCAAAATTGATGACGTCATAAATTCAGACGACAGGATTGGCTGTTGCGACACTCCTGAGCCTGGAAGTGGATTGGGAAAAATGTGCCTCCCTGTGCTACAGGAGGAATACAAATGAGAACCCGCAGCCACCACAACTCAACTTCATACCAGTCACGTCTGGAGACTGGATGGCAGTGGTCTCTCAATGTGAGTTAGATTGTTCAATCCTTGTGGAGCAGAAATATCAAACTTGCAGCTCAACCTGCCAGTGTGATCTCAGCTCAAGTGAATGCCACTTGCTTCAATTAATGGCAGTCTTTGTGATCTAGGGCCAAATGATAATGATAAAAGAAACCAAGCCAATGTCAACCAAGAAATATCACAATCCCCTGCTGATGATCAAAGAATCAGAATCTGCCGAATGCTTTCTCTAACGGCAAGACAAGCTGGTGAGCAATGGCACACAATCTCAGATGAAGAAGAGTGAGCTGATCAGAAAGAATGGCATCCATCGAACAAATACTCATCAGGTAGGCCTATCGCATGATGACACACCATGTTGTGTTTCCGCAGATGGGACAAGATTGTATTGTCGTCTTTAAAAAATTAGTGATTTATTTGTCTATCATTTCATTGAAAGGGGTGTTGACTGAATTGAAAGATTGTCTTTGCAGATGGAACGCAAATGTTGCAAAATGTCTGTCTTGTAGAGAGTAATCGAGAAGAAAAATAAGAAAAACAAAAATAATGAGACTGTGTACCCATGCGCACACACACCTCCTCTGACTATTTTATTTTATTTCACAAAATACTTTTTTTACCAACACAAATACAGCAACAAAAAATACACAACACCAAATAGCACTATTAATTAATCATAGATTCATCAATTATATTATTTCAACCTGATTTGTACATTTTGTTATAAACATAATGTTTTGGTAAGGAGTTGCCAATTTTATTAGCCAGGCTGACTGACTCGGAAGGAAACTGCCAATTTATTATCAATGGGCGGTAAAGTTACAACAGTTGACCATATAAATACGAATACATTGATTGCGATTGGATAGATAATTCAGGACTTGGCCAGCACCTAACCATTCAGGGTGGCAGACATGTGACCCTGAGAACTCTCAAGCTGTTGGTGGCAACCTGTGGAGATGGATTTGAGGACATTTCTTCTGTACGGATCGCGTGGTGGAGGCCGTCTGCATGGAATTAGATCGGGGGATGCCCTCCTGCATGTCTCCTAACCATTTTGGCCCTGATGGCACAGCATTGTGGAAATACAAGGGGCGTTCGAAAAGTTTTTGACATCACCCTGTAGTTCAAAAAAATTGACGATGCCAAGAATTCGTTTAGTTTAGATCTTCAAAATACTCTCTGGCTCTTGTCTTAGAAAGCTACAGGTGTCCAACCCAACATCCCATGTGCAGAATGGTACTCAGATTAGGGTGAGTTCCATAGCTCTGAAAACATTGCTTTGGCAAAGTCTTGAACACGTGAACCTGCCAAGTTGTTCTCAGTTTTGGTAACAACCATAAATCGCTGGTGCCAAATCAGGACTATGGGCTTGAGGAGGTTGTAATTATTTGTATATATGGTGTTTATCATCAAAAATTCAAAACTTGGGCATTTGTCGTGCAAAAGGGAATGATCAAGATTTCAAGAGCAAGACTTAGCAAAAAGCAGTATTTTCAGAGCTCAGGAACACACCCTCATCTAATTGCCACTGTGTCATGAAAAATTGGCATAGACATCTGCAAATTTGTGCTGAAAGAGCTGGAGCCCTGAACCAATCAAAATCATGATAGCAGTAGGATTCTCTGAACGACATGGTGATGTCAAAAACTTTTCGAACGCCCTTCGTACACAGATGGTGCTGTGTGGGTTGCAAGTGCACCTGACGGAGTCTTTCATCTCCGTCTCCAAGATTTAGGGGGACAAGGCATAGAAATGTTACGGATTTCCTCAAAATTTTCAGTTTTTATTTTTTGGTGTCTAAATGTCATTTCAGATCTGCAAAAGCCGAATATGAACTCAGATTTTGACAATTAACCCTCCAGTTTTGACCAAAAATGCCAATTTGCTGGGATTTTCATAAAGCAATCGATGCTAAAAACTGACTCCGAGTTTTTTTCACCGTTTTTATGTTTCGATGCAATCAGTGTTTTTCAGCCAGTTACAAAGGTAGAGAGGTTAAATTTGGAAGACTGAATTCTGGCTCTGTCACTCAATTTTGTCATGAAATTTTCAGCATTTTTGCATGCTCGAGCTTTTCCGCCCGATAATGTGGAACCCGAAGGTGTCACATCGCATCACAAAACCAGTGAATGGAAAAACGCAGCACGCAACGGACACAAGATCGAATCAGTTGCGTGTGGTTGCCTGTCGCAGCAGACTCAAATGCTTAGATTTCGTCCACATGTCGAAATCTAGTGCTGTATAAAGTGTGTATCGAGTGAGTGAGCCAATTGGAAGTTAGTAATAATTGTTCACATTCTGCCTCGCCAAAGAAAAAACAAACATGGACAGCCATGCAGTTTTCTCCTTTGCATGGGCTTCCAACATTCTGCTAAAACGCCCCCCCCCACTGATATGTGCCTGTCTCCCCTCCAAAACAGTAAACAGATCTTTTAAGAAGAGAATTATTCAGCTGATCAATGCCAATAAAATTACTGAAAACCGGCACCTGATTTTTTTATCAATTCAGATCATGAGTAGCAAAGCTCAGTGGAGACAGAGGAGAGAGGGTTAGGAACAGCAATAGAGTTGGGTAATTCCTAACATGGACAGTGCTACGCACGCAGGGAATAAATACTCTAAAAATCTCAAACAGCAAGATCAGCTCTCCTTCTGTCATCATCAAGTATCGCACAATAATGGGTCACATAATCTATTTTATTCACAATTATTCATCTGCATTGGTATGAGTGAAGCGTGGAGCATGTACCAATGGAGCTGGTATTTTTGGTCTATTAAAATGCAAACTAAAAACTGGTCCACACAAATTTTTATCATATTTACAGAAATGCATTTTGAATGCCACTGAAAGCGGCAGATCTGAAGTTCAGGTGCTAACTACTGCTCAACCTAATCGAAAGAAGAAATAGTCCAAGGAGATAGGAAAACAAGCAGGAAGAATAGGACGAGGAAAAATTGTGGATTTTGCACGTTGTTTATCTTAATTGTTCGCTGCATGTGCACACATTATTTTACCCCATAATGTCACACACACTGGAAGTAGGAACCAAAGACTAAATTTTCTCCGGCGCCACGATCCGTTTTAAAAGACTGTCAGCAGTTATTGTTACTGAATTGAGGCCATTTTAGGATCGATTGAGTTTATTCGTAGATGATGCTTCGGCCCCTGGTCTGGGGCATTTTTTAAGTCAAACGAAACAGTGTTCTCTGCCACTGGTGTTCTTGACCAACCAACCCACTGCACATCGAGTCCCATTCAACGCGTGACCCCTCTGAACTGCAAGTCGCACAACACAAGAAGCAGAGAACACTGTTTCGTTTGACTTTAAAAGCGCACCAGACCAGGGGCCAAAATATACACACTCGATCCGAAATTGGCCTCAATTCAGGTTAAATATTGACAGTGTAAGTAACCAAAGGCATCACTGCAACAAGAGGCATGTTGCTTTGATTCATTATCCACTCCCACTGCGAAAGGTGAAAACAGGTACTCTCTTGATCTCACTGCCAAAGAAACATATGTTCTTTCATTCTGTAAGAGCAGCGACAGCAGCAGCGGAAAATAACTGAACAAACGTCCTGCACTTCAGCGAAATAATCGCTGCATACACTTTTTGTTGGAGCGGTACCTTGAAGTAACAAATTTATTGATGCAACAGTGAGTTAAACTAGAGATTGGTGATAGCTTTTTCCTGGAAGAAAGAAAAAACGATATGGTTCGATTTTTACTTTCCTTTTCGCTTTATCTTCTCTTAATCTTCTTTCGAAACTTTTTCATGCTTTTGGTCGGCATGGTTTTCGACAAAAAGGAAAATCATCGAAAGAGGTCTTCTAAGCTACTGGCCAGAAATTTTGAAAAATGTGCACCACTGTATTTGAGAATGTCTCGAAAAGAGCTGGCAGACACACAAACGTCAATCTGAACGTCATCCCCATTTATTCACAAAATTGGGGTTGCTCATGAACAAACAATACCTAGTTCGGCAGATAGGTCTGGCAAAAAGACGCAACATTCCATCCGCATCCTTGAAAAATATCCACCCGTGTTCACCAACGGGGGGGGGGGTGCAGTGAAAGACACCGGTTCTTTTCACCCACCCACATTCATGTCAACCATAAAACACTAGTACGCGGAAACTCGGATTTCTGCCACGAGAAAATGTGCGATTTGACAATCTTGGCAGTAAATGAAACATCCTGTGGCAAAGTGCGGATGAAAGATGAGGGTGAATCAGCTTGATGGGGGTCAGCTTGAAGCATCGCATCTAAATGGGAGACTGGAACACCATCACGACAGCTGAAAAAAAAATGCTCACGAAAGGTTCGGTGGAAGTGACCGATTACGGGATCAGCATTTTGGCTAAAAATAAGCAGAAACCGGGGGAATTTATAAGATGAGTAAAATGTTGGAAATGAGAAAAAAACCTGTGGCTCATATGCACTATTGTCTCTCCATGACTCAGTTAGGAATGGCAGTCAAGAACCAATTTTCATACAGTACAATCTCAATTATCCGGACTCGAGATTATCCAGGAACCCAGAAAATCCGGATAGCTTTTCAGCTTTGTTTTTTACAAATCTTATTCTACAGCACTGTGCACGATGCATAAACACATATTTTCTGTGATTCCTTTGACGCATCATGTAAAGCATATGGCACCGTGGACAGATTAAAGGGAGCTAAGTGTGAGAAACTTTAATTTCTACTCCTACGATTTTCCATTTAAAACCCATTCTTGTCCAACAATATTTGAAATTTCTGTTTTCACTTAGTTCCCTTCAATGTGTCCTAGGCGACAGTTTTCCCATGTATTTTAATGAATAACTGATTGCTTAAAGTGTAAGAAAACATGCCAACATTGATTCGTGTCCCCATGCATTTCCAAATTATTTAGAGCACAAACAGACAGGAAACCCCGTTTGTGTGGAAAATTTGATTGTCCAGACAAACCTGGTTTTAAGTAATCCAGATAATCGAGATTGCTTCCCAAACATGAATTGCAATAATCGAGATTGCTCTGGACATCCTCTTCTTCCATGAACTGTGAAGCTCCCCAAATTTGCATTGCATTGTGCACAGAAACAAAATAATGCCACAAAAATGCCCAAATCGATCAACTGAACTGGCAAGTTGCAGGCGAGGAACAAGACAATGGTGCATATGAGTGAAGGAAGAAACACAATCACTGGTTACTTAATACTGCAGACAAATGAATGAATGAGACAATGATAATAAAAATCAGACAGATATTCTAACCTAACTTAAAACAGACAAAAAAGAGGAAGGAATATGGAAGAATGGGTAGGTAATGGCAAGAATCTTCAGGGACCTCATCTCACAGGGCAGGCAACTACTTTAGGGATGGGATCAGATTGATATCTGACACTGCAGCCGAGACAACCATCTGTCATCCACGAAGAACATTCAATAATCGACGAAATGTGTGACCATGAGCAGAGCATTTTTGACGCAGAATTGTTGGTTATAAATTGCCAACAGCCCCCTTTGCACAGCATGCCGTTTTAGTTCGCAGACATTCTGGGGAATCCAGTCTGAGCTACCTTATGCTAAGGTATGCCTAAAAACACAAGGTTGTTTACCTTCGCTAGGCTAGCAATAATGTTCCACCATGCAGGCCTGTCACAAAGGTCGAATAAGGATCGGACAACCCACCATCAAGTTAAGTCTTCGGTCAGACCGTCCCGTTGCGTCTCATTTTCATAGTTAATTCGAAAAACCCTTTTTATAACAAATTCAAAGTGCAAATAATGAAAGTAATTAGCCGTACAACTGAAATGAGACAGTGGTTGTTTCACAGCAACAATGTTGCTAAAAAGGAAGAAGACAAGTGGATGCATGGGCATGTGCCTCGTATGGGAAAAATAACAACAAAAATGAGAAATAGGCCTAAGTTTAGTCATTTTACAATTCGTGTCGACACAAAAGCGTATCTACAGAACATACAACGGTTATGCATTTATTGTTGGGGAATTTGGGGGTAGTGTGGGACAACAAATGTGACAAGAGATGAAGTCGAGACCCTCAGTCGTTCGACCGTTCTCCTGCACGAAATGCTTGTCCAAACAAGCATTTATTCGTACCGATGTCCTTTTTGCATTACAAACAAAGCACGACGGCGGCATGCGATGTCAGGTGGCGTTGCGGCACAGCATATTGCTTCCAAACAGTTTTGAAAATTGCTTCACTTCTTAGATGCCTGATTCCGCTGCTGGGCCCAATTTGATGTCATTCCAAGGTACTGATACTTGGCCTTCTTCTCAGATGGCTTCAAAATCTAGGGAGCAGACGGACGGACGGGGGAGGCAGCGAGAGAGAAAACAAGAACATAAAGAGCTAGACTACTTCAAAGTTCCAAAAGCCGCATCGAATATTTCCTAGATGGCAACTGATGATACCAAGATGTTGATGAAGGTACCTAACTACCTACCCTTCTCGAACTCTTGCATCAATCTATGGATGGTTTTTAAAAACCCTGCACCGATTTATGCCACCCTTCAGATAGTTGACTGATATGATGTACCTATGACTGATACCTCTGAGCTGCATGAAATTCAGACAAAACCATTTTTTAACTTCCAAGAAATCCTAACAAAACCATCCCGGAACTTCAAGAAATCCAAACAAATCCATTTGTAAATTTCAAGCCATTGAAATAAATCAAAACACACAAATACTCTTCAAGATCTGTGCACACCTTATTCAAGAGCATTCTTGGCATTGCCATGGTAAAGTGAAAATGCCACTTAGCCACGAGTAGCGTGCTGTGACAAGTGCAGGGAAGTTTTGATGGTGAACTTGGCCACAAATCATGTGAACAAAAACGTTGGCATTAAGCCCCGTGGAGACAATCATTTTTGGTCATTTCAAACCCACCTGAAAAGGAAGGACACAGCCCGCGTGTTGGTGATAACATAGGTCTGGATGACACTTATGCAAACAAGTAGGTAACTTCTCGTATGCCCAGATAAGATGAAATGCACTGTGCAGTGCCTACAGTAAGTACCCACTTGAACAATTTAAGGGGGCAGTCAAGTCAAATCGGCAACATTCCGTATTTGTTGACAGATTTGGCCCAAATTTTAACCACATTTTGAGATGCTTTAGACATCATTCTGTGCAAAATTTCACCTTTGTAGCTCAACTGGTTCACAAGTCACAGCTGATTTTTTATACGATTAGCGCTTCAACTTTCGGCTGGTGTCTAGCTCAAGCAATACAACATACGGTGCCCAAATTTGTCATACATACATATGTTAAAAAATGTGAAAAATGGAGTGATGAAGCCAGATTTGCATTCCCATCACTCTCTGTGCAGGAAATGCTAGTGTTTTGGCTGTACGCGCTAGACTTTTCCCTTTCTCGTAGTTCGACGGCAATTAAAAGCCCTACAGAGGGTCAGCAGTAATTGTAATTCAAAATCTGGCTTCATCACTCCACTTCCGACACTTTTTTACATATGCCAAATTTGATCTTCTTGTGACCACGATATCCAGAGATACAGCTGCACAAAGATATCCGAATGGCGGAAAAAATAATTTGCAGCAAATGAAGAATGAAATTTGGCAATGTCCAGTTGCAATTTGAGCGCTGTTGCCAATAAATGCCTAAATGATGCTAATTTCACCTCCAATGCCGTTTTGGAGTCCAGAAATGATTTCAACAGGGTCGAATTAATAAAAAAACATACATCTTCAAAAAAGGCAAAAATGCCTTTTTTTACCAAAATAGACTTGACTGCCCCCTTAAGAGAATGATTGGCCGATAACAATTCTGAAAGAGTGCTGCATGGACTTTTATCAAGCACGATTTCGCAACAGATCTCTGGCCACTGAAGTCATGTTTGACAAAGGCCCATGTCTGCGGGGGTGAAACAGCCATTTTCAATTTTTACGAATTAGTGGCCTACCTATCTGTTACATTGTTGTTATCCGTAAGGTTTCTCCCTGCGCCCTCTGTGATCAAAAAAGTCTGCATAATTTTTCGTACTTTCTGTGTTGACTTGAGCTTGCTTAAGCAACCATGGCCACAAATTCGTTCGCAAACAACCTGCTTGAAGGTCTACCTATGTCTGATAAGAAAGAGAAATGAGTCCTACCTGGAAGGAACACATGAGTGTTTCATCAACTGACATCATGCCTCCAGCATTATCAAATTCGCCACAGTAGTTAGGTGCTGAGAATAGTGTCACCAGCTGCCGTTTTGCAAAGAATTCATATCCGTCTTCAACAACCTGTCAGTGGGAACAAAACAACATGTTTTGGGCCTATCATCAATCTACAAATCGCTCATTCTTCAACTTTAATTTTGGAAAAAGATCGCTGTCGGAAAATGTCGGATCTGCGGCGAAAAACCCATTTGAATGCATGGTGTTCCCGTGGGTACACCGTAAGGCGGTCGGCAAATAGCAACGACTTTAAACGTGCGTACACCATACACCATACGGCAATTGGGGTTATCAGTGGCATTTTATTGCACGTACGGTGTACGGCAATCAGGCTTTTCCGGTTAAGTAGGCAGGGACAGAAAGGCCTACCATCCTGCCTATATTTTACATGCTGTAAAGTTTAGGTCGGTATCTACGAATACCATTTCGGTCACTGTGCCATGAAACAATCTTACGAAAAATGATGTTCTGTCAGTGCAAAAGTTTGGGAACCACTGCAAGCGGAATGTTTATACCTTCCATAGAAAAAATTTTCCCCAGCAAACAGGTACCAATTCATGCCTACAAGTGAACCAACTCTGGTGATTAGCATTCCAAGATCTAGGATAATAGGCCCAGGATCTTTCAAAAGTATTTTGAGACCGCTCCAAAGTTCAGCTTTGCAATCATTTCTTGTGTAGAAATTTGCACATCTTCAAGTCCTGATGGCGTTGTGTGCTCACAAAGCTCCTGTAATTAGGTACCTCAAAACTGTACTCGTATGCACTAATATGGGTTGGGGTTGTCGAGAGACTTTCGAAAGAAACTGCATACCTAAGGTTGTAAGCCAAATTTTTCACATTTTCGTTTCTCTTTAGCCGCTGACAACTAAAGAGACAATCACAACATACGAAGGAGGCACGCGAAGAAAATAAATGAAGAAAACATGAGTCACGAACCTGGTGCGCCCTGCAGATCAGGTCAAGATCATGCTTGACAAGGAACTTGGTCACAACATCTGCTCCAAATGTAAACGAAACACCGCGATCATTTTCACCCCAACCTTGAACATCCTTGTCGGGATCTGACCACAGAAGATCGCAGAGCAACCCTGTTGGAAATTGAGAATCGGAAAGGAAAATTGCCATAAAATGCAGAGCTAGATAACAGACTGGAGTGATAGGTCATGCACATTTTTGAGTAGTACCTACCCAGATATGTACGACTTTACTTTTTTTATGGGCATGAAGTTCTGCATCAGTGCCTTGTGCAACCCAGTACCTACCTATAGGTCTAGGCCTGGATCTTTTTTTTGCCTCAGAACAAAGCTTTCATGTAGGTACTTTTATCGGCAAGAGTGTGTCATCATTGGCCGATGTCCGTTTTAATCTCATCAAGGAAAAACATACAAATAAAGATGAAATAGGTACATGTACAGACCATCAAACCTGACAGCAAATAACAAAAATATCATACCTACAGGTGCAGCAAATATTTTCTCGCAAAATTTTTGCATCAAGTGCCCCAGCCAATGTGGCAACAGAGTTGGTTTAATTTGGCTGGGTTGACGCTAGGTGAAACAGAAAAAGAGAAACCATTTAGCACAAAAAAACATTGAAAATATAAAGGAAAAAACTTATCTCAGAAAATGTTGTACCGGGCCTTTATTTCCTCAGAATCAAAACTCATCAGACGACTTTTAAAAGACTTTATAAAGCTTTCAAAACTTACATTTTCCCCAATTGAGTCTGGTATACTCAGCCATAATTTAATTTTTTCTTAATTTTCCTAATATCTCAATAGATAGGCTACATGCAAGGTCATCTGCACAAAGGTAAGAAGTCCAAAGCAGACTGGCGAAATGCTGGAGCAGAACACCCTCATGCAACTCTAGGTGGGAAAGGGTGACTCATGATGAGTGCCCAGCAATACACGCTTGGCGCCAAAGAACATCTTTTGGTTTAAAATTTTGACTTCCAAAAGCAGACAACATTTACACATTGAACCTAAAGCATGGACTTGGTCAGCATGGCTATCGCGCATCATGGCCGAAGCACATTTTTGAAATTAGTAATCACATCACCGAAGCCAAGAAATGGACCTGGTCCGTTTCCGTTTTCACTTCATTTGCCACAATTTCCCGATTAATTCAGTCTCTAGAAGCAAATTCGATTTTATTTATTACAGCAGACGACATTTCAGCGAAAATTTTGGTTTTTGTTTCACCATGATCACAGAATATTTGGCGATTTTTTAAAAAAAAATTGGTTTCGCCCGACTTTATGTCTCGTCAGAGAAGCGGTTACAATTCAAATTGGCTGCTTTTTACCGAATTTCCGATCTTTTGGTGTTCACTCATTTGGCCTTGGCGCAAGCATTTTTTGGTGATTTTGAGAGCAAATTTGAATTCTACAGTCTTTTCCAAATGGAATTTGTGATTTTTTTTTTAAATACAATGGCAGTTATCGGCCATGAAAGTGCAAAAATCACGGCATAATTTTTCCAAAAAATTAAATTACGGACTAAACAACGAAAAGTGATCTATCTGGATTTGATGGGGCCTATTGCGTGCACATTTGTCAAATTCCGGGCTCAATGGGTTAAAGTTGCAAGGTATCTCATCAAAGAAAAATGTTAATGATCACAATTTGAATGTGAAGAAGTTTTGTTTACAGCCGACTGTTTACCTAGCAAGTTTCCACAAAGCACATTTTGAATTTGTATGAGAAGTTTCAATGAAGTAGTTCTTCAGACAAATAATTGGCAACCCCTTAAAATGATCAGGTGAAGGCCTATTTATCCTACCTGTATCAGGGACATCGGTAGGCCTCATAATTCGTCTAATCTGCTCCATGTTCTGCAAATCAGGACTCAGACCGCCATGGCAACAAAATATGCGTTCGTCAATTATTGCTGCTATGGGCAGGCAATTGAAACAATCGGTGAAGGTTTTCCAAAGTTTGATGTTATACCTCCTTTTACCTGTTGCAACAGAATGGGGATGGGGAGCGGAGGGGAAAGAAAAGGCCAAAAGCCATATAGTCGGTAGGTACTTCATGTAAACAAAGTCAAAGCCATCGTTCAATGTGTGTGGATCATTTACATCCCATTTGAAAGCATCAAACAAAGGGCATATGAAACTGCACGGGGAACTGGTTGAATTTTTCACATTTTATACCTACTATGTGTAGATATCGCCTAAGAACTTGGCAAACCTTGACTTGTGAAGTCTGAAGCCGGAGTTCAATGATTCCAGAACCGACATCGAAATAATTCCAGTCTCTAACAGTGACTGCATAAACCGAAATTCGAATAAGGTATGGTTTGTCATACAAATTTGATCGTTAGTGGCCATTGCACATTAATTTGATCGTTTGACGGGGCCGGTCTTGCAGAGGGAGGAATACAAATCGGACCACACTTCAGGTCAATCTCAAAAGTGCAACTGAAATTTTTCATATTAAAATGCCCGTTAATGCTGACCACTGGCTGACAAATTTGGGTTACAAATTAGCATGACACACTAATTTGATCGTATGTGCGGGCCTTAAAGCCTACAAGAATCCCACAAGAATCATCCATGAGTGGAAAATTTCACATTTTTGAAATACATGTAGAGTTAGTTGTAGAATCCCACAGAAAAATGTTACGGGATGACTTACATTCATCATAAAATCCATATATCCTATTTATGCTTGCACATTCGTGGTTTCCACGAAGAAGGAAAAAGTTTTCGGGATACTTGATTTTGTAGGCGAGAAGCAAACATATTGTCTCAAGTGACTGCTTGCCCCTGTCGACATAATCTCCAAGAAAGAGATAATTTGACTCAGGTGGGAATCCACCGTATTCAAATAACCTCAGCAAGTCAGTGTATTGCCCATGGATATCACCTGCAAAAAGATGGAGAGAAAAAAAGTATGTAAAAACCCAAAGAGAGGTTGAAAACAGAAGTAGGTAGTCAAAAGCATAAGACTAAAGAGATCGTAGGGTTTTTGATTTGCGGGCTTCTTAATTCAAGAAACCATAACAGCTGGCTAAATTGCACACATTCTGTTGTTAGCCGAACAAGTCACAAACACATCAATATGATGAGTAAAGTCGATGTAGCAACTGCCACCTCAACCAGGTTGCATGCCTTCAACATTCACAAATCTAGATCACTCGTAAAGCCACCACAAAAACGTTGGAGAAGGAAGCTTCTTCTTCAGCAGTTTGGATCAATACTTTATTAGGTATAGGTATATCAGCATAAGTTTCAATCCCTCATTTTACATGGTATATGTGCAGTGCAGCAGAACCTATTTTCACACTGGAATTTCTGGCACCATTTTTGAAACTTGTGCAAGGTTCGTTGCCCACCATTTATTTGTTTTAATGTGTTTGTTTTTGTCCTTTTGACCTGCCTGACATGCCACCTTTATGGGGCCTATTTATTTTGATTGAGTCAATTATTGTAAACATTTTGGTTACACCATGCATCATTCATCTAAAAACTGGCGTTTTATCCTCTGCACTCTTTGTGGGGCCTATTTATTTTGATTGAGTCAATTATTGTAAACATTTTGGTTACACCATGCATCATTCATCTAAAAAATGGCGTTTTAGCCTCTGCACTATCGGAATGTGATGCAATTTTTGGCCAAAATGGCTGTTGACTGCAAGACTGCATTGGTGTTGACATGCACCACAAATTTGTTTGCATCTCTCTGACAGCATTGGTTGTTTTTTAATTCTTGACACTGGACTTTGTCCCACGGTGGTGTCGGCGGGGGGACTCTGTCCCCAGTTTAAAAATTAAAAACTATCATTGTGAACATTGGATTGCACTCTCTAGAGTGAGATGTCCATGTTTGGCTCAGACCATTTCTCTTCCTTGCAGTAAACCTACCCACTGGTTCAGGTTGGTTGGCTACATTTTAAGCATTTGGTAGGTAGGCAACATCCACATCCCCTGGTTTGAAGTGAAAACTGGCCTCGGAATTTTTACAAAAAAAAAAAAAAAAAAAGCAAAATAAATTTGGAATAGGTAACCTTCCCAATTATTGTGGAGATATCGGCGTGACTCTTGTCAGGTCTTGTCTCAACTTGTTCAAAAAATTGTCCCGATAAAAACTTTTAGGTGGGTAGGTAGGTACTGTCGTGAAATAGCCGCCACTTTTTTTATTACCGCCCCCCACTGACGCTCCATTTTCATCTCTACTTCAACTGAAAACCACAACCTATTACACTGCAACTCCATCCAAAATCCCATTCAAAAGGCCAAAAATGAGCAAATATAGCGCATTTTCAAATTTGTGACAAAATAAATTGCAGGCACCACCTACTCCGCAAATGAAAGCTCCGAGTTGGCAATCCAACCGCACACGTTCTGTCGGCCCCTGTCTAGCCAGAAAAACTCAAAATCAAGAAAGAGGGTTGAAAAATTTGATTGAAAAAATCTGTAAATGTCATGCGATTTTTGGTTGTAGGTGTTCAGACATAAAGTGCATCCCCTTCCGGCTTACCATACCCCTTTTATGCCCTTCCTTGGCAGTACGTAGGCCTACTCAAGATGAAAAAAAAACTCAAAAGCTGATGAGATTTTCCGCTCCTACATTTTTAAGCTCCTGTCAGAGATATATAATGGGCATGAATGCTGATGTCCTTCATCAGCTTTTGTTCAATTGATGCCGTTCTGCGAAAGTCCTATACCTATTGAGTGGTTTTGAGGAGTCTCCCTCATGAAAACATCATGGTGGTTAAGGCTACAAGCAGTTCATTCTGCTTTGCCTTCTGATTTTGAATGCAGACTGAAGATGAATAAGGTGATTGGTGAAGATGGGGAAGGGGAAAAAAGTAGAAAAAAGAAAAGGGGAAAAAGATAAATTTTTTTTTCTCCTTCTTTTTGGCTTCAAAATATAATGGCCATTTGTAGGTAGTCAAATTTGGTCCCTTAGGCCAGAGAGATCTCCGATGCTTTTTTTAGAACCACCGGTGAGAGTCGCGGATATCCACGTTTTCGGGGATGGGATCGATTATATCCTCAACTATCTCCGGTGGTTTTGAAACAGGCAGCGGAGATCTCTCCGGCCTTAGTTTTGCATTACACATCTACTGCCAGGCATTATTTTCTTCATTGATTTAATTTCTCCCACTTTTCTTTTTTCCCATTTTCTTAACTTACGGTTGTGTTGCTCAATGCACACTGGGAACTTTGAAATACTGAAATTTGGACATCTTATTTGGGCCACGGTTTAGCTGTGCTTATTTATGCATAATTCATACGGACATCACATTGTTTGGGCCACGGTTTGGCTGTGCTTATTTATGCATACCTAATGCATTTGGATATCATCAAATCAAATGATCGTTCTGAGCTCATGTCCGGTAAACGAGGGATCGGCACTGATCAACACACCCGTGAGTTGATACTTGTGATTATTACCAGGTCTTTTGAAAATTTGATACAATGTTTCTGACTGATTTTCTGCATTTCTGATCCTTATTCTCTGGTACGATTCTTGAAACTTTGTACACCTTGTCGAATTGGTTAAAAAATAAAAACCACAGAAAAAAAATGAGAAAACGAAAATGAAGCCCAGTTTGCTGGACTCATTTTGGGGAGAACATTTACCAAAATTCAGATCTCCAGAAGAAATAGCCTAAATCAAATGCACTTGCACCCAAAAAGGGCTCACTTTGGGGAGGCACATCTCCAAAATGGGGAATCGGTGCAAATCTTGTCACTGGACAAGTTCGAGGAACATGTCCATTGTCCAATCATTTGTTCCCACTTCCCAGAATTTAGGATCACAGTTTCGGGAACACCTCGGTGTCCGTGTGAATCTTTTCGAGAACTTTCAACGAAACGGGGAATTTTGGGAATATTCTCTTGGAAAATGTTCTCGAGTAAAAAAGACAGTAAGTACCTATGTGTCCCAACAGTCGCAGAACATTTGAGATCCTTATGGTCGCAGAACTTTTGAGCTGTGCAAATCATGATTCCCTTCGAAAATCACAAATTTTGCCAGATTCGATTCGAAAAATGCAGTGGGGTTCAAACCAAGATTCAAGATTCGAGCGAAAGGATTAGATTCGCGATTTTGCAACGATTCGAGATTCGATTCGAAATTATTTCAAATCATCGCAAATAGGGGCCTAGGTACCTACCCAAACTGATCCACAATCCTGAATCCAGCAGCCACACCAAAACCTGGAACCAGACAGTGCTTGTGAACAACCATTGAGTCATGCTCATGAAAAATCCACGTTTAGGTACCTACCTACTAACGTTTAGGGTACCTACTACATTTAGGTACCTGCTACCTACTAACCGTAGGGCCATGCGAATCTTGATTCGATTCGTAAAGATTAGATGTGAAATATGCGGTGATATTCGAATGAAGATTCGAGATTCAAGGAAGCGGATTCGATTCGAAATTGGACAGCTGATTCGGGTTCGGTTCAAGATTCGAAACTTGGGGGTTCGATTCGAAAGCCAATTCGCAGTTCTCACAGCCCTACAGGACACCCATTGTCTTGTTTGCCTTGCTGCACCACCTGACAAAGAAAAAGCAAGGAGAAACATGGAGAGGTTCCAAACATATTGTCAAACTTACCGCATATTTTAAGAGGAGCTTCCAGTTCCAACAGAATTGGTTGTTGTAAAAATATCTCTCTCGATCTCAAGCAAAGCCCTTTGACTTCAGACTCAGACATCTGAACAGTTTTCCCTGGTCGACAACCTCTGACTGAAAGAGAAAAAAAGGCATGATTCGGACTGAAAGTAGCCTACCAATCAATTTAATCCAGAGCAAGACGAGTTGAATTTGCGGGAATACCTATTGTTTTTGTGGGAATTTCGGGAACAAATGAAAATTCCCATGGGTAGATAAATTTTGGGAATGTTCCCTCACGGGGAATTTTGGAAATAGGCCCATATTTTTCCAGGAATAGGTAATGCAATTTTGAATCTTTCTTACCTACCAGATCTTTTGACTCATCACAACATGGTAACATTTCCAAACTGAATCTTCAGGTCCAGGCATTTTGGAAACAAACACAAACACAGGACAGGGATACAAACCGAAAAATATCCCTTTTCCCAACTCCTTTCTGGCCCTCTGCCTTCAGTGCCCTCTTGACAAAACATTTGTGATTTGGTTTCAAAAGAAGAAAAATCGAAAAAGGACATAGGTACCTACCTACCCTACCAAGGTAGGCTACCTACCTACATAATAAATCCTTGAAAGGTGTCACTTGGTTTGACACTGAATTGAACCCCGAAATCTGCCACCCATTCTCTGATGGGCTGTCATTTCAAGTGATCATTTTGCTGCTGGAAGAGCGTTCCTGCCCATGTCCAAAACCGGATGGCCGGACAGTGTGGTCGAACAGCACTTGGCTCTGATGCAAGAAGGCCCAGGTTCAATTCCCGGCCAGATCGCAAAATTGGAGATTGAATGTTCTTGGCTTGATGCAATGGTTGGTATCGTAGGTAGGTAGGTGCCTGGATAGGTACCAAGTACCAACCTAACCAGGGTTGGGCACAGGGGGTAGGGAGGGGGGGGTTACCCCCCCGGCCTTCAGCCGAGGTTACCCCCCCCCAGCCTTTTTCCGAAGGTAGGTACCCTTGGCCGAGTTGAAGTCCTTCCTGGTGTGTACCCTGCACACACCAGGAAGGACTAGGGGTAAGGAAGGACTAGGGGGGGGGGGGGGTAACCTCGACCTTCGGCCGATGTTACCCCCTAGCCTTTTTCTGAGGGGACCCTTGGCCAAAGTCCTGGTGTGTGCCCTGCACACCCCAGGACTTCAATAGCAACATTCTGTTTCTTTTGTACTTTCTGTTTTGATTTGCAGATAATGGTAAAATGAAAAAAAACTCATCCAGAATGTTGTGTCTGGCAGTTTTTTCCTTGCTCCATCTATTGCGACTGCAAACCCTCCAGGATAAGAAAAAAGGACATGAAATGTCGTGAAATGTCATCTGAAGACCTCTAATTTATCAAAAAAGCTTCAGCTTTTGGGGGACGCTGTCCCCCAAACCCCCTGCCGGGGGTGCTGCCCCCTGGAGCCCCGCTGGGAGGCACAGCCCCCAGACCCCCCATACTGGGGGCTGCCGCCCCCCACACCCCCTGCATTTTCCGTGCCCTACCCCCCGTCGAAGACCTCTTTACCCCCCTCTAGGTAGGTACCCTTCCTTGCCCATCCTTGAACCTAACTACCTAGGTACCTAGGTACCTATCTGACGCTATAAAAGTGTTCAGGTCGATATTTCTGGGGTACCAAAACACATTACTGTGGAGATAAAGCCGTGTTGAACAGCTCTGACATGCCAAAAAGTTTTTGGTCAAAAAAGTCGCTAAAGAAGCGAAGATCATTGGCAACCACACCAGACACAAAGTTCCCCATAGGCTAAATGAAACTGCACTTTCTTGAAGCCTAACATATGTACTCATATGTCTTACTCACTGAGGAGATCGGAGATATCAACAGCGGATCAGCCGGAAGAATCAAATAAATAAAGAGATCCAGTTGACTTGTTGCATTTTTTTTTTCAAACCATAAACCAAGCAAGAATTGTTGATAACGAATCGTTTGTAGAGGGCAAATTTTCCATTTTAAACCTTCACGATCAAAATTCGGGGAAATCAGGACAAAAACAAATTAATCAAGTCATTCGAAACAAAAAGAGCATCTCGCAAAGATCAACAAACCTTCCAACAATCGTTTTATCAAACTGTCGACATTCAAATCCGAATCACCCATTTTGAAACCATAAAATGTCACAGGAAAATCATGTTTTCTCTTCAAAAGAGAGCAAAAACCGACACCAGAAATATCAGACAGGCAGATTAGACGGCAGACAAGTACCTGCTGAACCCCCACCCAACACCAACACCAAAAGTCCAAAAATCCAAAATTCCAAACCAAACCAAAAATAATTCGATGGCCAGCCCATCAGACGACGTAACCAAATGGCGCATCTTTTTTCAAAAATGGGCATTTTCGTGACAGAAATTGCGGAATTTTTCGCAATTTTCTGATTCACAATGCGAGTGCTTTGATTTTAAATCTTTTGAGGGCACTTCTATTGGCTGAAATATTGAATTTGTTGAACATTTTTCAATTGGTTGAAAATTTTCATTTGGTTGAAATATTGAAACTTTTATGCTCGATCCGAATAAACTGCAATAATTACTTAACCTGCATTGCCTTGTAACTGATTGATTTATTGAAATAAAATTGCGTCAAAATTTGAAATTTGCATCACCTGAATTATTTAAATGAAATTGCCTCAAATTTGATGTGTTTTGTTTGAACTAAGATCAAAATTAAAATATCTAAAAAAACAAACAGAAAAAATTCGAACTAAAAAGCGTTCGAACTAAAAACCATTCGAACTAAAAACAATTCGGACTAAAACCCATTCGGAGCAAACATCGTTCGGACCAAAGTTCATTCGATCAAAAGTCAATTCGGACCAAAAGCCATTCGGACCAAAACCCATTCGGACCAGATGCCGTTCGGACTAAAGTCCATTCGGCCTAAAATCCATTCTGCCCAAACAACATTCGGTCCACTTCCCCCTATCCACTCAACTGGCCCTCGTAGAACCCGTATTTTTGACGAGGCTTCCACGGATAGGGGGAAGTGGACCGAATGTTTTTTGGGCAGAATGAATTTTAGGCCGAATGGACTTTAGTCCGAACGGCATCTGGTCCGAGTGGGTTTTGGTCCGAATGGCTTTTGGTCCGAATTGACTTTTGATCGAATGAACTTTGGTCCGAACGATGTTTGCTCCGAATGGGTTTTAGTCCGAATTGTTTTTAGTTCGAATGGTTTTTAGTTCGAACGCTTTTTAGTTCGAATGGTTTTTGGTTCGAATGTATTTTAGCCCGAACGAGTTTTGCACCGAATTGGTTTTAGTTCGAGTAGCGTTTGGATCGAATGTCGTTTGCATCGAATGTGAATAAGAACGAAAAATGTCCGAAAAGTCTGGCTTTTGCGCTGTGGTTGTTATGTTGGTTTAATCCTAAACATCAGCTTTAACATTGCATAAAAGGGGTCGGGATGTTTGTTGGGGATGACATTTAAACGCCAAAAATTGTCTAACTTATCGAAACACAACCCAACCTAACCAAACCTTACCTAACCCGTTCTATAACCTATACCCAGATAAAACAAACAAGAGAGGCGGTTGCAAGATGTGGAATTGTTCAGATTCAAAACAAACTATCTCCATCTGCGCAGTCTTGTGGGGAAAAATTCAGAATCTGCCAAAGTTTAACGTCAACAGCCGAGAAGAATGGACAGTGGGTCGAACTGAAGTTTGTTCGAATGCCACTTGGACAGAAACCAAATTACTTCGAATCGTATCTGGATCGAATGTGCATTAGACCGAATGTGCATAAGTCCGAATGCGTTTTACTCCGAGTGGTTTTTAGATCGAATGACTATAAGATCGAATGATTTTTAGGTCGAATTGCATTTGGATAGAATCTCGTTTTGTCAGAATGTACTTTACTCCGAACGGCGAATAGACCGAATGCGCATTGGTCCGAACGGTTTTTAAATCGAATGGTTTTTAGATCGAAGTATTTTTAGTTCGAATGCATTTTAGTTCGAATGGTGATTGGATCGAATTTTCGGTCTAAAAACCATTCGATCCAAAGTACATTCTATCCAGGTGCGTTCCCCCAGTTGAGTGACCTGAAATGTAACGGATGTCCAAAAAAATCACTGTCTAAAATGTCAGTTCGTGATGCGCTCTTTCAACCAACAATTACGTGTTTCTCTGTAACAGGCTGGTTTTTCCCATGGCATGTTAAACCCAAATGGCCAGTTTTTTTATGTTTTTTTTGATAGTCAGTTGTGCGGCATGTTTAGCCAAATTTCAAAATTTGAGTTTCCTTGTGGCTTTTTTGGCATATCATTTTAATCGCTCCAAACCCGGCATTTTTAAATTTCAGCCGTTCTCTGCTGGTTGGCATCAATTTTTGAGGTAATTGTTTTGTGAAGAAAGTGTATTTGGAGCTGAAGGAATTTGGGTTGTCCAAGACCCTTAATAGCTGTCATGAGCGCCAAACACGCAAAGTGCAAAACCACGAAACCAGGACTGCAGCAGGTTTGTTGGTGTTTTTGGCACATGTAAAGTGGAGTTAAACTACTATGTATAAACTCGAGTCTGGTTTCTCGAATTTCACATTCGAACCAACCTCCGAAACTTTTTTTCTTTCCTTTTATGCTTTTTCCGGTGGCGGAAATTTAAGCCCCAAATTGCAACAAATCTTTCCAGAGGAGTAGGATGTTGACTTCGGGAAGAAAAAAGGACCTTTTATTTCCGCAGGGTGGAGTTTTTGCAAATTTTCAATAATTACAATTTTTACATCTAGGAGCGCATGAATTTCAGCTATCAAGTCTCCCGCCGGCAAAATAGATTTCTGGCATGGTGTTAGCGCTGCGACTTCATATCATTGATGCTGGTGCACCACCCAGACCAAGAGCACACGGCCAACAATCGATGGGCGATCTTTATGGACCAGGGCAAAGAAGTTTAATAAAATAACTAGAAGTAACATAGCATAGCGCCATCTCTCTGCAGCCCGAAATGGTTCCACCTTGTGTTTCCTTTTTCTCCCGCAAATGCGCCACCACGTTGGCAAAAGAATGGGAAATGCAGGGAAATGGACGCAGTGTGCGATGCAAAACGCGCATTCCGTTTTCCTTTTTGACGATTTTTGTTTTTATTTTGGGTGGAATGCACTACCACTAGGCTCCAGGATGTGCCAAAAACCACACTTACTTTTCTACTGGGCAAAAAAGTCAGTTTAAAGATAGAATAAACGATAACGCCTGCCATGAGTCAACGGTAACGCCTGCCATGAGTCAACGGTAAGCGTTATCGTTGTCTTTTGTCCCGCCCAGACCCCGTCATGCGCAGGACAAGACCTCCCTCCAGACGGGGGTCTTGTCGCGATGTTCACCAATAAATGGGGTCTGGGGCAGAACCCCAACGGGGTTCCAGGGGTCAGAGCCCCCGGTGGGGTTTGGGGGGCGAAGACCCCAACAAGTTGATAAAATTTTAAAAAACCAAGGTTCATTTTGGGGGAAAATTGGTGTTCCAGAGATCAAATTTCCCACCAGGGCAAGCCAAGAGCACATGCCAGGGAGAAAAAAGTGAGCCGCGGCGAGGCATTTCTCGACTGTGAGACCGATGCCCTCCGCACTTCTGACTGTATAGCGGTGGGCATGGTGTCGCATGCATGGGCCAATGCGGACGAGCCCCCAGCGGAATTCCATGGAGTGGAGCCCTGGCAGCAGATCGGAAGGACGGAGTTCTTCACAGCATGCATTTTGTGGAATTTTGGATCAATTTGGCATTTTTCACTTGTTAAAATTGCGATGACGGCCCCTTTGAGCCCATGACAGCTTTTTTGAAATGTGGCCGTAGCGGCAGCATCTCAATAATTCCAGTCCCAATATCCATTGCCAAAACGGCAGTCTTTCGTTATCGAAAAAGGGCTCGAATTCCAACCCTTTTTGGAATCTCCAAATTGGGCTCTGGAAATAACGATTTCGGAATCAGCTCAGTTCCTGCCAATCTGCGGTACATGAGTCAATGTTTTTGAACGGTGAAAAAAATTCTTTTCGACGTGAAGAAAAAGAAAACAAGGACAAAATTTTGAGGACTTTCAACGCAAATGTCCGCACTTGATGATTAAACCACACGAATTGGAGCACTTGTCCATCGAACACCCCAAACAAAAACTACCGGACCACAAAAAAGAAAGAAAACACTCTGAACAAAGAATAATATACAGGGTGTCCCGAAAACATTTCGCCAAAATTCGTGGAGATGTTCTGATGGCAAAACAAATCGAAATTAATCAGTAAAAACTTTTGCTCCGGGCCCCCATTTCCATGTAATCACCCCCAATAACCATGCATGGCAACCCTGACGGCAACCCACTATAGGTTACCATGGTTACCATGAAAAAGAGACTATTTTCACCGGTTTTTTGGGTGGCTATTGCGTGGAAATGGGGGGACTGAGTACTTTTCTTACTGAACATTTTTTGTTCTGATTACATTTGGGAATTTGTCCTCGAAAAATTACTTTTGTGCGGTGACTTACTCTTTTAATATCAAAGTTAAAACAAGACCACCACAAATCGGGCTTTTTTGGATTTTTGGGGCGGCACTGCGTGAAAATTGGGGCTCGTAGGTAATTTTGTCACTGAATGTTTTATGTTTTCCCCGATACGTAGAACCTGTCCTGAAAATCGGGACACCCTGTAGTTTAGGTAATAGGAAAGGACAGGTAAAGGGGAATGTTTGGCTGCTTAGATTGGGTTAAGTTTCGTTTTATTTTGCTTTTTTCCACGCGCTAAATCGGGATGTGCCCCGATTCGTCTGCTGAGAAAATTTTCAAAACCCACTTCCTACAATTTCGTGTTTTCGAGCGGTCTCGCGTTCAAGCGCACAAGGAATTCATCGTTTTTAGTTTGGCTTCGACGGAACTGAAGTCAATTCAAACCTTCCCATACGTTTGCTGCCTGGTGTGCCCCTTCAGCCTCGATGAACGCCGGCTGCCACAATGTCCACAAACGAGTTGAAAAAAAAAACTTTTGGGGACGGAGAATCGAACCTGGGTCCTCTACCACGCAAGACAGTCCACCGAACCACTGAACTACCCCGTTCAAATGGCGCTCAAATGCAATGATTTTGGTGTTTTTGGAAAGGTGAAAGCTTCCCCTACAACTCTTCCACTGGTCAAAACCATGTTACAACGGGAGAAATCGCACAAACATTGAAAATGTGTGGCAATAACCCGGAATTTGATAACATCTTCACAACAACACATAAGATTTGTCAAATGATTTGAAGTTTTTCCTGCAGAAAGTTTGGGATCATCATACATATCTGAATTCGCTCTTTTTTCAGCTTTGTACCACAGAAAGTTTCATCAAAATCCGTCACCAGGTTGCAGAGAAAATTCCATTTCTGTGGGCATCGCACCGCTGACTGTCGCGCATTTCAGGCGGCTCCGCCGTCGCTCTTGCCAACATGGTGGCGCATTTGCGGATGAAAAGTGAAACACAACCTGGAACCATTTTCGCTGGGCTTTGTTGCTTCCAGGTTTCTTTATTACTTCCATGGACCAGGGCCGAAGAGCCTCTCTCTCTCACGGGGGTACGGAACAGTTCCTCTTACAAACAACGACGGTAATCAAGGATGATGTATATACACATTCTACGATGGTGGTTCTGCGTTCATTACTCTAATGGAGATACAAATGCCATTCCCTTAATTCTCTCATTTATGAGAGTTGGACTTGACCTATAAGCTGCAAGTAAAGTGCGCCTTTTGATCAAATAATGTGTTCGCACAGAAACAAACACTCCTGCGTAACTCGTCCTTTTGTGATTGAGTTGTAAGAGAGCATTCCTGTAGCTGGGACATGTGTCGTGGATGCCTCAGCGAAACAAAACCTCAGCGAAACAAACCTCGTTGCAATAAGATGGATGACTCTCAGAGGTATTATAATTGGTAACGATGTATCATCATAGCCCCCTTGAAACAAACGATAAGAGACACTTTCTGGTGCACCAATATGTCGTCGTCGCCTTTCAGAAACAAACGCGTCTGCAATAAAGCGGTATTTTCTGAGGTTGGCTATGTGTCGCAGTTACCCCAGGAACAGCTACCTGTTTCTGGGGAAACAGCTTCGAACAAACTGCATTCTGCAGGAAAGGAACTTCTCTTTGATTAGCATTGTGTACTGTGTTTCCTTCAAAACAGCTTTCTTTTACACATATCGCGAGGCTATTAGAGATAATATTTCTCTTGCTGAGTTTCTCTGAAGATGATGACAAATAAAACAGGGCACCTAATTAGGATTGTCCGGATTCTGTGATTCCGTACTCCAGAAACAGTCTGATGGATGAGGGAGGCGGGTATCTCCTGGCAAAATGAGCACACTCATTCAATGAGCACATTATGCAGAGATACATTTGCTCAATCGTCGTGTCAATCAAAATCAACTTTTATTTTTATAAAATTCAATAAAAGACTGTTTCGTTAATGATGATATAAACTTTCATGCCTAGAAAAAAGAAAAGATAAAAAAGAAAAGAAAAAAGGCACTGTTGCAGTTTACGTTTAATGCGACAAACAGCGGCCCTTACAATGAGCCTTTGTAAAATGGGCCCTTACATTTGTGTGGTTATGGTTGGTGTGATAGATTTGTGTTTGCTGTGCCAAAAAGATGACATCACACTTTGGTTTTAAGTATGTTTTCTCATAAAGTGCCAAATTTCTCT
>JASGXE010006649.1:0-20646 GCA_030068105.1 Sinentomon sp. SZTP_YWyxl | reverse complement strand
GACAGACGTAGGCTTGGGAGGGAGACGCTCCACAGTTACTCGTTGACAATTTGCATCGGCTGGTATGAAAGGGGCCACGGTGCGTAAATTGGAGAACGTCATGGCAGTCAAAGGCCTTCGAGAAGAACCGGTTGAGCCAAGGTTGCTGATGGCCTCAGTAGACAAGCTGCAATGAGACGATAGCTGGGACAAAGAAGGCTGGAGTTCAAGCGGGGTCAGAGTATGAGCGTTCGGAGCTCGCAAACCTGCGTGCCTTGGACAAGAGGGCGAATATTGGCCGACAGAAATAAAACCAGCCAGCTCAAGTGGAGATAAGAGGGAGCAGGAAGGCGAGAAGGGGGCTTTAGGTGAGGTAGTGACAGGGGGAAGGGGCGTTAAACCGGAATTGCGAGAATTTGTATTCAAAGTTGTTGGTGAAGAACATAATGGTATGCTTCGGGAATAATGCCCATGCCCATTAGAATTTTCTGATGTTGACCTGTTGACGTTGTGTTGGGGCAAATGTCTGGGTAACCTGGGGAGGCCCGTAATGGACTGCACAGCGACAGAAGCGAAGTAGTTTATAGAATGTTTTGTGGCAGGTGAGATGCTCCCATTTGTAAGAGGGAGAGAGTTGGATTCACCAAGTGAGGGTGAAGAAGGTTTCACCAACTGAGGGTGATGAGATGGATTCACCAAACTGAAGGTGAAGAGAAGGTCCTGTTGGAGGAACTGATTGGAGCTTCATTGAATTTGGTTGGGAAGTGAATCAATAGAAGGGTGGTGGTTGTTGTCTCCAAGAGAAGACCAAAGAAGTTTTGGTTCAGATCCTTTGCAACGTGGAAGAGGGTTGAGGGTATTGACTGATCAAAGTTTCAAGACTTTGGAGAAGCCCTGTAACCTGTGGGAGGGTCGATTCAGTGTGAAGTTACTTTGTTCCTTTGAACGTTGATTCCCTGTTGAGAAGAGAACTGAGAAGTGGATCAAACTTGGAGGATGTGGAGAAGCGAAGTTTAAAGTTTAAGTGTTCCTTTTCCCTGTGTTTGTTTTGTAATCGTTAAAAGTCAAGAAAAGTTTGTTATTAATTTCTGTTTTCTCTTTATTGATTTAATAAAACTAGGAACCACAGGAAGTACTTATTCTGAATTTGCTGGGAAATCCCTCAAGGCTGTAGGGTTAGGATAAAAGCCTGTTCAGAGGGTTACTGAAGTATTGGTAGGTATTGTGCACTGTATGAAAAGGTCATATCAGGAGATCAAGACCAGAGGAAGAGGAAGCAGGAGGATCTGGCAGTTTGAGGTTAGTGAACGTCACAATTGGTAAAGCCTTATTTGAGATAAATTGGCTTATTTCTGAAGTTCACCTGGAGAGAGAGGTTCAGCATCGGGTGGAAGTTGGAAGAATTCGGGGTAAGTCCTGCCAGTCGGCACAAGGTTACCCCCCCAGCCTTTTTCCTACTGTACCCTTGGCCGAAGGCCAAGGGTACCGTCGGAAAAAGGTGGGAAAAGAGTCCTGGTGTGTGTGCAGGGCACACACCAGGACTTCAATAGGAGCAACATTGTTTCTTTGTACTTTCTGTTTTGATTCCCCTGCCGGAAAAAGGCTAGGGGGGTAACCTGTGCCTTTGGCCGAGGTTACCCCTCCTACCCCCCACCCTAGAATGTTGCTGTCAAAGTCCTTCCTGGTGTGTGCCCTGAACACACCAGGAAGGACTTCAATAGCAACATTCTGTTTCTTTTGTACCTACTTCCTTTTTGATTCCCCTGCCGGAAAAAGGCCAGGGGGGGGTAACCTCGGCCTTTGGCTCAGGTTATCCCCTATCCTTTTTCCAAGGGTACCTTTGGCCAAAGTACTCGTGTGTCCTGCACACACCAGGAAGGACTTCAATAGCAACATTCTGTTTCTTTTGTAATTCATGTTTTGATTCCCCTGCTGGAAAAAGGCTAGGGGGGGGGGTAACCTCGACCTTCGGCCGATGTTACCCCCTAGCCTTTTTCCGAGGGGACCCTTGGCCGAAGTCCTGGTGTGTGCCCTGCACACCCCAGGACTTCAATAGCTACATTCTGTTTCTTTTGTACTTTCTGTTTTGATTTACAGAAAATGGTAAAATGAAAAAAAACTCATCCAGAAAGTCGTGTCTGACAGTTATTTCCTTGCTCCATCTATTGCGACTGCAAACCCTCCAGGATAAGGAAAAAAGGACCTGAAATGTCGTAAAATGGCATCTGAGGACCCCTAATTTTTCAAAAAAGCTTCAGCTTTTGGGGGACGCTGTCCCCCAAACCCCCTGCCGGGGGCGCTGCCCCCAGACCCCCCATGCTGGGGGGCTGCCGCCCCCCAGACCCCCTGCATTTTCGGTGCCCTACCCCCCGTCGTAGAGCTCTTTACCCCCCCTCTAAGGTACCCTACCTTGCCCATCCCTGGGTACCTATAGCAATGACGATTTCATTTTTGTTAAATTGCAGAATGTTTCTTTTGCAAAATTGCAGAAATTCTGGGAATTGTGGAATAGGCAGCGGCAAAACTCTCCTTGGCATCAAAATTGATGGTATTAGATTTCGTTCTGATATTGTGTCCACGTCTCTGTCCACGTAATCTTTTACGCACCTTCCACCCGAAGTGTTGTGCAATTGGGATCTGTTTATTGTTTGCAAGAACACAAGTGACAGGACAGAAGTTACTGTCGGCAGGTTGAAGGTTTCCAGTTTTTTTTAAGCTAAGTTTCCCATTCTTCACGAGGTTGAACATTTTTGATGACTGTAATAAAAGCGAATGCCGAATAGGAAGCCTTTTTGCACATTCTCGTCCCCAAAATCACATTTCTGAGCAGCCTGAGAGTACTGCATTTCCAAAAATTTCTTTAGCACGGGGGACGCTGTCCCCCGAACCCCCTGCCGTGGGCGCTGCCCCTCTGGGGCAGCGCCCATGCTCCGCTGGGGCTAACCCCGCCCCAGACCCCGGGTCGGTGGCTTCTGCCATATTTCACCTAAAGTATTGATCGAGGGATTTTTTTGGGGTTTTGAGGGATTTTTTGACCCTTCGAAAGGGATATTCTCACCCCTGCCTCTGGCAACACTGGTGCTGCGAACGTGCACTTCTTTGGCAAGATCTGGCTGCTTTTGAGAATGTTTTTTGCTTTGTTTGGGTGTAAGGGAAGTTGTTCTTTTTGTTTTGTTTTTGTTTTTTATCATTTCTGTCGGTTGTTTCTTCTTGTGGTCTGGCGAAAAGAAGCCGGAAACCTTACTTGAGTCTTGAGTCTATCATTCTTCGGATTCGGAAACGGGAAAACCCATCACGTGTTGTGATCCACGTGTGCGCTGCGGCGATTTTTTTCGGCACTTTTTTCCTGCAATTGCAGGAGCATTCAGCCCGAGTTTGCACATCCCATTTGCACCTCTTCTGTTTGGTGGACGGTGTGTGCGCTACAGTGATCGTTTTTTTGCCACTTTTTCCTGCAATTGCCAAGAGTTTGCACATCTCATATTTGTTGGCAGGGTTAGTTTTTTTTTCGTCCGGAGGATTCCTGCGTGTATTTAGTTTTGTTTTGTTTTGTTTTTTTTTTTTTGGTTTTCTGTGCAGCATTTTTTCCCCGAAAATATTCGGTGTATAACACCAGGTGCTTTTATCACCAAAAGCAGATAGAGCCCAAATAACAAACAAAACAGAAAACCAATGTCCACCTTGACCAATGTCCATTGGCTAGTCCCGTTCGTTGGCCAATCTTTGCTGCCACAATCTATCCAAAACATATCATGATTTAATCCTGAATCCTGAAATATTATCGTTATTTGCTACCTATGTGTCTGCTGACCAGTGTAAGCACAGCAAACTTTCTATTAGTGACCTAAATCAGTGCTATAAGTTTGTGGGAGGCTCAAGCAGTGATTTTCAGGAACCTGTAATTTTAAAATCTCTAGTCTTGACCTTGGGGCCCCCAAACCCCTGCCCCTTGGAAGTTGGAACCCAGCTGGGGGGTGGCTGCCCAAAACCTCCTGCAGAGGAGTCTACGCCTTAACCTGCAAAGTTTTCCTGAATCTTCCCCCAACCTGCTACAACCATCCATTCACAGGAATTTTTCAGCCAGCATGTTGGAATTCAGCCATCTGAAATTGCCCACAAGAGCTGCAGACAGAAGAAGTTACGTGAACGTTTTTGTGCTTATAGGATGCTAGCTACCTGCAAATTTGCTGATCAGGTGTCGCCGAAGTTTCAATTCAAAAGCAGATTGGATTTAGTGGCTTCTTTCTTTGCAAATCTAGTTGATAACAAGCAGCGATTAAACTGTAAAACCACAACTGGGGTGGGGGAACTAGCCAAAATTTCATTCTTTCATAGAGGTGAAATTTGTATAGTTGGGTGCATGTCTTTCTTCTCTTGGGGAGCGTCACTCCCATGCTCTCCCTACAATTTAAGCACTGATAACAAGGAAGCAAAGAGGCCACTAGCTAACTGTTCATAGATTTAGAAACATGTCACAGTCTCCCAGCAGATTGTGACCAATGATCTGTTTATTTCTGCTTGATCCAATGTCTGAGGGGACGAAATGTCGCATCTATTAATAGGTATTCAAACACACCAAGGCTGATGTTTTGTCCCTGGCAGCAGTGGCTGGGCACATCAGTTGTTGACCACTGCTTCCTCACCAATACCTCAGCCACAAACAAGCACAAAGAACCTGTCAACATTCCACGGGTAGCTATGCCGCAACACGGAGAGGAATAGGTACTTCTCACTTGAAACAACCCAACTGGTTGGCTGCTATTTAGCCCACAGCAAGGTAGATGGAAAGCAGGCATTCCCACAGGGGGGGGCGAAGTCCCCCCGTGGCCGAAGGCCGGCCACCTCTTGGCCAGGGCCCACCCCTGGTCGGAGCCCGGGGACCCTTGCTAGGTTCCCTTTGGCCAAAGGCTAGAGGGGACCTTCCAAGAAAAACCACCTCCATGATCAATTTCAGGAGCATTCCCATACGGGATGGGGGGCTTGGGGGGTTCGATTGGCCGAAGGAAGGCCAGCCCCCCGGATGCCAGAAAGCCCCCCTGGCCCTAGCCTTCGGGCATTCGGGGGGGGGGCTGGCCTTCATTTCATGAATTTTACAACAAATTCGTTCTCAGTTTTTTGGAGCCACAGGGTGCCCACCATTCTGGAAAACCAGGAATTGTCAGGAATTTTTTTCTTTCTGGAAAAGTCAGGGAATTTCCACAAAAATGGGAAAAGTCAGCCAAGTCAGGGTAGGCCTATTTCCAAATTGAACAAGAAGAACTCAAAAAGACGAGAAAGTGACTGCGGCTATCTTCGGCATCATTTGGCCTCAAGAACACAAATTCAGCACCGCAAATGAAGCCTAAATTTAAAAAATTATTCAGCTTTTGGGGGGCTCCGCCACCCAGACCCCCCGCCAGGGGCTCTGCCCCTTGGAATCCCGCTGGGGCCCCGCCTCCCAGTCCCCCCGCCAGGGGCTCTGCCCCTTGGAATCCCGTTGGGGCTCCGCCCCAGACCCCGATTACTGGGGGGCTCCGCCCCCCAGACCCCCCCTCCGTGAAATGGCTTCCCCCCAAAGACCCGTGCCTTTGGGAATGTCTGATGGAAAGGCGGACAGCAGCTTAGAGGCAAATACATTGTTGCTTGTTGTCCTTTGTTTGCCAATCAATTTGTTCATCATCATGAACTGAAGCTTTGGTAGGATATGTCAAAACGCAGAAGTTAGGTACTTTAATGGTTTCACATTTTCTTTCCTGTAAACAGGCTTATTTTCCTGGGTTTTTCTAGTAGGTACCTACTGACATAGTGTCTTGGCAGGGTCTTCATTTTTATCGAGCAGTGTGGTGTTTGTTGTTGCGATAGGACTACCAAATGGGTGACTCTTGGGATACAAATTCGTCGGCTCCACCGGCCCAGGTATGAACTGCTTGTCAGAAGCACTTGTGTTGTTGGGTTTCTTTTCTTATTGTCTTATAAACACTTAGTACTCGTCATAAACACTTTTGTGTTGTCGTTGGCTGTGCTGACACTTACCTAGGTATTTCATTTATTTATTTTTGTGGACAAAATACGGATCACAAAGGTTTGGTGATGGTGAGTTGTGCTTGGAAACAAGCCTACCTAGTCAAGTTTAAAACGAGGAATCGAACAAAAGCAAAACTGTTAAAAGGAAGTAGCCTACCTATAGCACAATTCACGCATGAGACCAATCCGAAACCAACTACCCAGACTGCCAGACCTCGGGACCCCCTCCGCAAACTATGACCCGATCGAAGAAAAAACTGTTTGGACCGTGATAGAATTATACCTCACAGCGCAAAGATCCGGAAGCCAGCTCTCCCAGCAACCCTCGCCCCCTATTTCTTTTGTTTCCTTTCTTGTTTTATAAACACTTAGCAGGTATAGGTTCCTATCAAAACACTTTTGTGGTGTAGTCGGCATGCTGGCACAAAGGTATTTCTTCGGTCTCGTTTCTTATTGGTTCAAAAACACTTACACCGGTAATATCAATCGGGGTTAATCCCGAAGTTGAGACTAAAGTCCGGACTTTTTCGGAAATCGGCAAGTTCAACTCCGGATAAAACAGGCGCTTTTCGCCAAATAGAGCCTCCACTTTAAATCTGAGCTGAAACGGGAAGATCAATCTGATCTCGTTTATCCGGCAATTTCAAACACATTTTGTCGCGTAGTTCAACTTAAGTCTGGGCTAAAAAGACCGAAAAGCACCTGGAAAATTGATCCACGCACGACCCAGGTTAAAACGGCCGTTCGTGCTGTCGGGATGTGCCAAACAGTTCACGATTGCAAACATTTCGGGAACACTTCACGTTGGTTGCCACAAAGGACAACAAAACGCCACTGACTTATCCACTTCCCCAAGGCTTGGAGCAGGAAGGAGCACAGCGTAGTATAGACTACAGTAAGGAATTCCCATGGTAATTTTGAAACGGGTGAGGGGCGGAGAAAAATCGGGAGAGAGCAAGCAAAATTGTTGCCTTTTGGTCGCGTCAGCGGACAACATTCTTTTGCGCGCGCGCATGAAGACTTCTTGGCATATCTCTGAAAGTTTTCATCCGATTTCAATGTGTTCGGGGTTTTCAGAAAGGGGACAAATTCGGGCTTCTTTCCTGGTAAGCAGAATCAAACCGTCTGCAAATTTTTGCACAGTCGCGCTGTGAAGCCGATTGAAGTTGTAAAATGAGGAGAGTTTTGACCGTGGGTTTGGCGAATCTTTGGCCCATAGCCCGACACTCGAACCAGCAAGGTGGGTGCCATCGCGGACTTTATTGTTGAGCATTGAATGCGTTTTAAGAACATACCAAACACTTTCGTATTCGGTGTCGGGATTCCCATAAACCACGAAAAAAACGGCCGATACTTTTACACGTGGAAAAAGTTCAATTTGGATTCACAATGCGATTGCGCGTCTGCTTGCCAGCCGTTTCAAATTTTCTTCAGAGAAAATATAAAGCCTGTTTCGTCCTCTTTCCAATAACCCCAACCTTGTTCAAATCGGATGATAACTTTCCAAAGATACAGTGAGAAATCCGCCAGTGAATGGATTTCAAAAACGTCGCTTTGGATTCCATGAAAGACAACAAAATGGCGGGTTGAAGCCCAAATTCCCGGATCGGTGTTTCCCATTTAAAATGCCTAACTGTTTTACATACACGGCTGTGGGAAGGAGCAAGAAGGGCGCAATAAATCAAAGCAAATGCTGCTTGCGTCAGGGGCAAACACTCATGACGTGAAGGATACGTCAACAGTTTGTTTGGTGAGCTATCATTGTCAAACCTCTTTGTCAATCCAGGCCCAGCACACACTTTTCCGTGGAGTGGATGAAAGTATTATAGGAGCAGGACGTTTTGTATTCGGATTCAGCACTTCGGAGCGGGTCACTTTTGAGAAGGGTACCATTGAGGTTGTTCCATTTTCCTGTGGAGGGTTCCATTCCATGGTGGAAGAGCACCATTGACATCTATCCATGCATAAACATGCATAGGTAGATCTCTCCTTTCTTTTGCAAGAATAAATTATTTTTGTTTTTATTTTTTCGTGCTTCTTTTCCTTGACGAGGCCGAAAAAGTTATTTCCTGCCGCAATCAGCTGCATCGCATTCGTTTCTTCCAGCATGATGAGCAATGAAATCCACGTCGGGGAGGCCTTATTTGAACGACGGAATTCCAGGTTCGGTGGAATTTCAAGGGCACTGGTGCTAATTTCCCTTGTCTTCGGGACTTCTGCAGACCCTCTCACAGTCCGCTTTTGCGAATGCAACCTTGTGCACTTGTTTCTCGATAACATCTGCATGATCCAAAGTGTGGGAAGCATCATAACCACAAATTCCATGATTTTCATCAGATGCTCAAAAGTTGGGGGAAACAACAGGTCCCCAGCGGGTTTTTCTCTCTTGCTTTATTTTCCTGTCCATTTCACTGTATTTGTGCGTTGTCCTACATAACAATTTCCGTTCAATAATGCTCTCAAATATTATGCACAATTGCTCTCCTATTATGCACAATAATTGTACAGATAAGAGGTTCTTTGCGAAGATTAGAGAGGTCTTCAGGGGAAATTATGTTGTTGCGTTGGAAGACAAAGCTAACATATGATGATCGGTGCAGGAACAAACAGGGTCTTCAGTTTTTGACATTTTGGGGAATTCCGCTTTCGTATTCAGGCAACAGCGATTGTTAGGCCTGTTCACAATTTCCACATGGCAATTTGAAATATTCGTCTTCATTTTGAAGCACTGTATGTATTCACCGTATAGAAAAACAACAATTTTCGCCTTATTCACCCGAACCTGACCAAACTTTACCTTCCGCGAACGAGTCTTCGTTGCACACTTTTACGTGCATGCAAAAGCGGCTGATAATCCATCATTCCCACTGAAGACCTCTGTAATTTCCGCAAGGAATCTGGTATCTATACAATTATGCACTTTTCTCAAGGACATTTCAACGGAAATTTTAATGTTTTGAGCTTTTTGATGCAGTCAAAATGACTGCAAAATAAAGTAAGAGAGAAAAGACTCAATGACCGGTGGATTGCGCTCCATATAACTTTATGATGGGCGGCGAAACAACTGAAATGAATTAGAGAAACTGAAAATGGAAAATAAGCTGGTGATTCAGGATCCTTTTGGCACCACATCCACGTTGCAGCAAACCTCTTCAACACCCTTCATCGGCACCTGTCACGTCGACTGAACAAACCATAGATGCACGTCCAATTCTCAACTCGTTTCACTTGCGACAGTCTATTATGCACTTGTCGTGGTCCAAGCTTCCTCCGCCACGATGAGATGGCGAACCGAGTCGTCTTGACCGGCGTCATAGCTGCGAACAGCCAATCACAAAGCGATCTCTTTTAATCCGTTCCAAAGCCGACATTTGAAATTGCCGGTTTAACTCCAGCAAGTGTAAAAAATAGCCGAGGCTAAAAGGTCGAGTGAAGAGTAAAGTCTGGACTTTTGCAAACTTGAAATTACCGATTTTTCTTTATCCGGATTTAAGTCTCGACTGCGGATTAACCTTGCACCGGATCAATTTGACACCGGACTGCGTTTACCCTCAACTTGAAATTGCCGCCGTTAGAATAGGTATCAAAAACACTTTCGTGCAATTTTTGGTAGTGATTAATTTTGTTTTTCTTTTGTTTCCTTTCTTATTGTTTAGTCCAATTCGGATTTTGGTGGAATCAACATGATGAAATCGAAGGGCCGTGGTTTCTCAAAGCCATCAGCAATGCAGAATCCAGGAGGACTTTCCAGTGGGATGGCGAACATGAGTGTGTCAGCAAACGATGGTAAAAAGACGCTGAATGCTTGTAAAATGTTAAAGTGATTCTTTTCCTCAGGCTGGCCCGAATGTGGCACTGTTTCTGAGAAAGGCCTGTGGTTGAAAAAATGACACAAATAGGCCACTGATCATTCATAAATGTTGAAGAATGCGACATTTCGCCCACTCAAATGTGGGACTTTTTCATGCACAAGGACAAAGAGATGAAATCGACCACTGCTGGATGCTGATGTTTTGGTAACAGTTCGGAATACCTGCCGACATTGAACTAAACGAGTTATCACCATTGCTCTGTGATATACTTAAAGCTGACTGCACCTGACCTAACCCAACCTATCCAAACACACCTGTTCTAACCTATCCTATCCTACCTACCTCGTCCTCCCCTTCTTATCCCATTTTGGCTGCTTGAGCTTATGTCAAAACTCGTCCAGTTCAGCTTTTTTCAGATGTCGGCAGGTATTCCTAACTGCAACAGATGTTTTAAATGAAATTGATGTTTTGAATCCTTTGAATCAACGTTTTGAAAGAAATCGACATTTTGCGGGGGCGAAACGTTGCATTCTTAAACATTTATGAACGTTTAGCGGCCTATTAAATTTATGTCATTTTGTCAAGTATGTTTCCCGTTCGTGTTGCACATACATTGGTGAGAATATTAGGTATCTCGTGTGAATTTTTTTAGTTTGTCATGAATTATTGATTTTAAAAAATGAGAAGGATGCACAACACTCACCACGTGATCAGCATGATACCCATCAAGGTGATCCAATGAAGCAGCAAATACCCAGCAATTTGATCATGCAATGACAACAGAATTTTGGGCATCAATCGGATCAAAATGATGTTGGTGGAATTCAATCCAGAAAATGGGGCATCATTGACAAATATAAAACACATTTTCTATTATCCAGCAGCAACATCCACCATTCATTTGAAAGTGGCTGAGATCACTCGTCTTTGATCTAGATTTAGGGCCTTGCCAAAACGCTTTAAACAGGTAGTGATTCAACTCCATCACTCGGCATCCGCTCAGTTTTTGAACAGCCCAAGAAACGCCAAGACTGCCATCTTGCGGTGATTCACAGAACCAAGCATGCATGTGCGAGTTTGTCACAATGGCGCGTGTTCGAATGTCGAAGAACAGAATGCGCCGGGTCGCGTTCTGCCTTTCATAAAAGCAGCAAATGATGTCCTAATGCAATGATTTTGGTGTTTTTGGATAGCTGAAACCTTCATCTATAACTTTTCCACAGACCGTAACCATGTTACAACGGAAAAATTCGCGCAATTGTTGAAAATATGTGTGGGGGACCCAAAATTTTATTGCATCTTTACTTCCAACACTTTCATTCCCGGCGTGAATTTGAAGTTTTATTCGCGAAATGTTTGAGAGTGTTATGCACATGAGGAATCGCCTATCTTTCAGCTTTCTACCACAACAAGAACATCAAAATCCGCCACTTGGTTCATGAGAAATTTTAGTTACCGTTGCCAGTGCACAGCCATGGCACAGCGTTCCGGCACACTCGCATTGTTCCGATCTGGCCCAAGAACCGAAATGAGTGCCATCTCGCAGAGGATCGCATGAACTAAATTCCGGCAGAAATTCGGCCTCATCTGCAGCAATGCTTCCGCCGTCAAGTTGAACCACTACCTGTTAAAAGCGTTTTGGCCTTGCTTTTGTTAGTGAGAGGTCAAACGAGCGACACTGTCGGTTTTTGTAAATCCAGGAGACGGCTGGCTTGTTACTCGTCACTTTGCAAACATCCCCTCTTCCCTGTTACAAACCTTCACACTCTCAGCTTTTTCTTCCCTCTCCATTCTTTCATACTGTGAAGCAAGTGCCAATTGTTTTTTTTCTTAATTTCAGATTCTGGCTGGGGCGAAGAGTCAGCACCTCCGACCAACAGCTCGTGGACTCCGAGGCCCAGCAATGTATGAAATTTCCTTTTCATTTCTTATCCAGCGAGTAACTAGAGTGTGTGCAATGTGCATTCTGTCCGCGAGCATTTTTGCCATCTTTTGCAGAAAATGGCCGGGTCCATGTGATGAGGTTGTGCTTGGAGAAAATTGCCAAGAAACAACATGGTAGGTATCTGCTAGGATCATTATTGGCAACAATGCAAGAGCAGGGTGCCACGCCACACCCACCTGGAAAACCAGCGGTCGTATGCACCAAAGCCACTAACCCTAACCCTAAGCTTGAAAAAAGTCAATTCCATGTTCAGATGCACCCTTCTCAACGATGGAAAACGAATGCTGTTGTGTATAGAAATCAAATTTTCCAACAGATTTCTTCAAATTTTTAAAATTTTTCAATTTTTCAAAAAATTTTCAAATTTTTATCCATAGAACTCTGTGGAAAATTTGATTTCTGTGCACAACAGTATTCCTTTTCCATCGTTAAGGAAGGTACATCTGAACATGGAATTGACTTTTTCAAGCTTAGGGTTTGGGTTAGTGATTTTGGTGCATACGACCACTGGAAAATCCATGGAATTGTAAATTTGCACCATGAATTGCACCATAAAGTTCAACATTGTGGCTACATTCTGTTTCACGGTGCACAGATATCCTTTTTGGAAGGTTTTTTTGTAAAGGAGGAGAGAAGGGTCCAGTGGAAAACCACTTCGGTGTGAACGAATCTGACAAGGTTTTCTTGACTTCCAATTGCAGCCCCAGCCCTGTCACACAATGGAATCATTGTTGCATTGTGTGACGATCCCCAGCATAATTTGAAAATCATGCTTTTCGCACCGAAGTGGTTTTCCGCGGACCCTTCTCTCTGCCGCAACTTGGTTTTGCAGCACCTTTTGCCATCGACTGCACAGTTGGATCTCTTCATGTGCATGCTCGTCTAAGAGGTTCACACCCTTCTCTCTGCCGCAATTGGTTTTGCAGCACCTTTTGCCATCGACTGCACAGTTGGATCTCTTCATGTGCATGCTCGTCTAAGAGGTTCACACCCTTCTCTCTGCCGCAACTTGGTTTTGCAGCACCTTTTGCCATCGACTGCACAGTTGGATCTCTTCATGTGCATGCTCGTCTAAGAGGTTCACACCCTTCTCTCTGCCGCAACTTGGTTTTGCAGCACCTTTTGCCATCGACTGCACAGTTGGATCTCTTCATGTGCATGCTCGTCTAAGGGTTCACACCCTTCTCTCTGCCGCAATTGGTTTTGCAGCACCTTTTGCCATCGACTGCACAGTTGGATCTCTTCATGTGCATGCTCGTCTAAGAGGTTCACACCCTTCTCTCTGCCGCAACTTGGTTTTGCAGCACCTTTTGCCATCGACTGCACAGTTGGATCTCTTCATGTGCATGCTCGTCTAAGAGGTTCACACCCTTCTCTCTGCCGCAATTGGTTTTGCAGCACCTTTTGCCATCGACTGCACAGTTGGATCTCTTCATGTGCATGCTCGTCTAAGAGGTTCACTTGGTTCTTGGCACATCATGTTGGTTCACTTTTTGGGTAACAGTTCGGACTTCCTGCCGACATTGAACTGAACGAGTTATCACCATTGCTCTCTGATATAGCTGAAGGCTTATCTGTCGCTTGTGCTGCCTATTCTTGAATATGCAAGTGTTGTGTGGGATCATTTTCTGATTGGTCACTCACTGGCCCTCGAAAGGGTGCAGAGGCGTGCTGCTCGCTTCATCAGTGGCAAATATATGAGAACGGCCAGCGTTTCGCAAATTCTCAGCAGTCTTGGGATCGAAACTCTTGAGGTGAGGAGGAAACTCAAAAGATTAAGTTTTCTTCACAAAATTCTTTCAAAGCAGTTTAAAATTCATTTGCCAATGTTTTTTGCAGATGTTTTCTTGCACAAATAATAGGTAATAATAAAAACCTGACCTAACCCAACCTAACCTATCCTAACACACCTATCCTAACCTATCCTACCCTACCAACATCGTCCTCATCTTCCTATCCTATTGTGGCTGCTTGAGTGTGTGAAAACTCGTCCAGTTCAGCTTTTTCCAGATGTCGGCAGGTATTCCGAACTGCAACCACTTTTTGTTCGGGCAATCTTTTTGTGTGACAATCTTAATGCTTTCTGGAAACATCAAAGCGCAAACGAGTAGGCATGCCAAAAGGGCGGACATGATATTTGGGTCATTTCTAAAAGGATGTAAATATTAAGGGTTCACCCTTTTGGCAAACTCCAGCAAAATTGTAACAAAATATTGTGAGAAAAATCTGTAATTTGCGAAAAATTTGCTCTTTCGCAAAATGCCCCTAAAATCCTGTTTGCCCTTTTGGCATACTGAGCAAGCAGGATATCTGAACCAGAACAGTTTGAAACAATGTTGCACTTGGCTCCTCTAAATTCTTATTTCCTTTTGAAAAATTGGCCTTTGTGAAATTTCGCGAGGGACACATCCCCCTTGGCTTTGTCACCTGAAGCTTTTTTGAAAAATTAGGGGTCCTCAGATGCCATTTTGCGACATTTCAGGTCCTTTTTTCTTATCCTGGAGGGTTTGCAGTCGCAATAGATGGAGCAAGGAAATAACTCTCAGACACGACTTTCTGGATGAGTTTTTTTTTTCATTTTACCATTTTCTGTAAATCAAAACAGAAAGTACAAAAGAAACAGAATGTTGCTATTGAAGTCCTGGGGTGTGCAGGGCACACACCAGGACTTCGGCCAAGGGTACCCTCGGAAAGAGGCCAGGGGGTAACATCGGCCGAAGGTCGAGGTTACCCCCCCCCCTAGCCTTTTTCCGGCAGGGGAATCAAAACAGGAATTACAAAAGAAACAGAATGTTGCCATTGAAGTCCTTCCTGGTGTGAGCAGGACACACGAGGACTTTGGCCAAAGGTACCCTTGGAAAAAGGCTAGGGGGTAACCTAAGCCAGCGGTTCCCAAACCTTTTCTGGGTATGGACCCCCACATCATCAACCTATGCCAGACGGACCCCCACACTGTAAATGGTCAGTTTACCTAGTCGTTAGTCTAACTAAAGTCAAACAATGTCACCAAAACTAAGACCTAAGCTGACTCACAGAAGTACGAAAAGCAAATACAACAGGATTGTGTGGCGTTTTATTTTTTAATTTGTTAAGTCTTAAGTCTGTTGTGAGTTGACAGTGCATTCCAGGGCCGTTCTATCGGACCCCTGGTCCTAGGTCCGCGGACCCCCAGGGGTCCGCGGACCACAGTTTGGGAACCGCTGACCTAAGCCAAAGGCCGAGGTTACCCCCCCTGGCCTTTTTCCGGCAGGGGAATAAAAAAGGAAGTAGGTACAAAAGAAACAGAATGTTGTTATTGAAGTTCTTCCTGGTGTGTGCAGGGCACACACCAGGAAGGACCTCGACAGCAACATTCTAGGGTGGGGGTTAGGGGGGGGGTAACCTCGGTCAAAGGCAGAGGTTACCCCCCCTAGCCGTTTTCCGGCAGGGGATTCAAAACAGAAAGTACAAAAGAAACAATGTTGCTACCTAGTGAAGTCCTGATGTATGCCTTGCACACACACCAGGACTCTTTCCCCACCTTTTTCCGACGGTACCCTTGGCCTTCGGCCAAGGGTACCGTCGGAAAAAGGCTGGGGGGGGGGGGTTAACGTCAGCCGAAGGCCGGGGGCTGTAACCCCCCTACCCCCCCCTATGCCCAACCCTGCCCCGTTTGATGGTTCAGCTTGGTCTTAACATGTTTACATTTCCAGGAAAATGGTGAAAGGGGTCAAGGAGGCTTTTCCAATGACCGTGGCGGCAGACGAGGAGGTTTCAGAGGTAATGATGGAGGTGGCGGATTCCGCAGTGGAGGTGACAATGAAAGGCGAGGTGGAGGTTTCAGGGACAATGACGGTGGCGACAGAGGTGGCGGCGGATTCCGCAGTGGAGGTGACAATGAAAGGCGAGGTGGAGGTTTCAGAGGTAATGATGGAGGTGACAGAGGAGGTGGCGGATTCCGCAGTGGCGGAGATGATAATGAAAGGCGTGGTGGAGGTTTTCGTGGCGGGAGGGGTGGGTTTAGAGGACGAGGTGAAGAATCTGGCGGTGGATATGGGAATTCTGGAGGAGGGGGATACGGCAATGATGCTGGAGAGGGAAAGCCATTCTCGTGGAAGCCAAAGAGTGATGATGCTGAGGATGGTGGCGGCGGTGGCGGCTGGCCAAGAAGAAACGGCAATGATGATGGTGGCTCCGGCGGTTGGCAGCCGAAGTCCAACGGATATGATGACGGTGACGGCGGTAGAGGTGGATTTTCCGATCGTGGACGTGGCGGTGGGCGTGGCAGAGGAGGCCGCGGCGGTGGACCTCCACGCTCCGAGGGAGGCGGTGGCTTCGGAAGTGCGGATGGCGAAGGTATGCTCATCTGAATTTTCTGACCGTTTTAACGTCCTGTTTTTAACGTCTGTTTTCACGTCCTGTTAAAATGACCCTTTTTAACGTCTGTTTTTACATCCTGTTTTAACTTCCTTTTTTAACGTCTGTTTTAACGTCCTGTTTTAACATCTGTTTTAACGTCCTGTTTTAACGTCCTGTTTTAACATCCTGTTTTGACGTCCTTCTTTAATATCTGTCCCACAGCTTCAGTTCTTCATCGTTCTTGTGCCCCGAACAATAGGGACAGTTCTACGTAGCTTTCTTATGTTGACTATGGTCTGTTCTATTGCAGATCACTGTGATCTTTGATGATGTAGGTACAGGCAAAGATAAAATATTCTGCTCGGATAATGGGGGCCATAGTCAAATGAATGGTAAAAACAGTGTTCCCGACAGTTAATTTTTCTTTCTTTATTGCTTGTACTCCTGTGCTGACTGCTGAGTAAGTAGCCTAACTGTTCTATGCATACATTACAACATATGCATTTCTTCTTCCTTTTTTTTTGATTTTTTTTATTCAACAGACCGATTCAACTTTCAGTAATGCAACAATGGAAAAGGATTAACCTCTTTCAGTCCAGAGCGCCATATGTGGCGCCCATATTGATGTATTTCTGCACAAACCAGATGCATTGTTCATGCAGTGGCACCAAGACCAGAGCGCCCTGCCATTCCAGACACAAAGACCAGAGATGCAGCAGAGTATAAAGTTTAGTAGGAGCAGAGCACCCTATATGGCACTCTGGACTTGCGAGGCCAAACCACATGCTTGTGTCTGGTCTCTATGAAGTGGAAAGCAGAGTGCCACACATGCGTCCTGGGCTTGGTGACAAAGAACTGATTTTAGTTGGACTTAAAAAGGTTGAGTGTTTTGCATAGAAATTAAATTTTCGTAACACAAAAAATCTGGGTATCCTTTGAATTGGCTGATTGAGTTGAACCCGTGGGTGAGTTGCAATGCGGAATACCAATGGCCGAAAGTTCACCATTGCCAGTTTCTGCTTCAGGAAGTTCCATTTCTTGATGCGGAGTCATTTTTTTTAAATTTCGAAATGCCTGGAGTTTTAATTTTAAATAGGTAAATTGTTTGTCAAGGGGCACTGTATTGATGACTGTTCAAGGTTCGTTTCACCACCTTTTGGGACAGGCAAGGTAGGGTTATGCAGGGGGAGGCGGCTTGGGTGTTGCAGGTTCCTGCTTTTGGGGCCAAAGGTTACTAAAGCGGGGTCTGGGCCGGCAGCCCCAGCTGGGTTCCATGGGGCAGGAGCCCCTGGCAGGGGGTTTGTGGGGATGCTCGTCCCCTCCAAGAGCTGAAGCTTTTTGATAAATCAGCGGTCTCCAAATGGCACATTACGACATTTCATGCTATATTCTCTAGTCCTGGAGGATCTGTGGTAGCAATAGGCGGAGCAGGGCAAAAACTACCATCACTCGCCTTTTTGTTGATGTGAGCATTTGATGCCTTCCTACCTAATTTTGAATAAGAAGTTCTATTTAAATGCAGGCAAGCAAGTAAAAGTAGCCGAAAGGTTCAAGGAAGAAGCGGAGTGAGGAGTCCAGGCCGAATGCCGATTACTTAAATGTTAAAAATATTGGGCAGTGGCTATTCTTACTTGGCTGTGACTTGGGGACGAAGAATTTCAAATTTTGCATCTGGCGACGTGTGGGGAAAGAATGGCGGAAGCCTTGGGGACGTGCTTGGCCAGGGCTGGGAGGTTAGCCCTCCCTACCCTCTGTGCCCAACCCTGTGCACTGGGACCCAAGAAGTTGCATCGGGTATGGGTAACGACTGGAATGGCCTAAGCCTTTGGGATGTGCCTGCCCGCAGCAGGGAGGTAGCCTACCCTACCCCCTATGCCCATTCCTGAGTGCAGAACCTTTCACTAGGCCAAACTCATTTGGTGATGTGATCGTATGTTTTTGTTTTTTCAATTTCTGCCACCAGAAGGCCAGCAAGCTGATGGCGAAGGAGAGGCAAAGCCGGCAAGGCAGACATACGTTCCGGCTGAACGGAGTGATGATGATTTGTATAAGGATCACATTACATCTGGCATCAATTTTGATGCTTACGACCAGATTCAAGTGAACGTAAGTAGCCTACATCCATCATTTTGGGTGCACATTTGGATTGTACGGAGAACAAGCTCGATAAATTAGGTATTGATTAAACGCACTTGTTTTAGTTGACATCTTCGCTGTGTTTTTCCTCTTCTTGACGCAAGACGCATTTTGGGGCATCACGCTCTTGACCTCAGGTGCTGGTCAAATGACCAGACGGCACGTCAGTTGAAGGTGCATTCGATGAACTTGCCAGGGTGGCAGCTTGGCCTGATGCAGCGACGGGAGGGTGACTCCCCGAAATGCATCGTGCGTCGAGAAAGAAGAAAAATTTGGACAAGTTGTCACTTAAGAGTGCGTTTAGTAAATTTATAGACAAGTTCAATGATCGAAGAACTTAACAAGCTCAATGCATGCCTATGTGTGAAGAGATTTCTGGTACGCAATGAAGGAATGCCTTGGCCTAAGTTGGCCTTTTATCTTTCGAGCATCTATTGCAACTGTCAGGTTTCTTCATAGCGAATCGAAGAATCGACAATTCGGAATCGAAGAATCAAAGATGTTGGTAAATTGCATATGAATTCGTGATAAATTATCTGGAGAATGGCCAAAGTGGGATGAGTTTGTATGAATTGAGTCCAAACTTTTTTTGCAAAATCAAGGGATTGCATTTTTCTTGTACAGCGGCGAGAAAATTAATTGTACCACATGTGGTGTCAGGGGCACAAAAGCCGGGGGGACAGGGGGGACGTGTCCCCTCCAATATTTTTCTGAGTGAATTCGTCCCCTCCAAAAATTTTGCAAACTTGTTTGTGCATTTCTGAAGCAAATGTAAAAAATATTGCTTTTTTGAAAAACTGAGCATTTTGTGCATCATTTTGAGGTTCCATTTTTCGAAATTTCTTCCCCTTCGGGGAGGGGGACACCCCCTCCCCGAAACCCTCCCCCGGCATTGCGCATCGTCGGGCGCGAGCAAGTCACCTTTGCTCGTCGACGGTCCCGTGTCCCCCCAAAGTCCAGGTGGCTTTTGCGCACTTGTATGGTGTCATCGTTTTTGGATATTTTGGGGAAACCTTGAACCCATCGATATTGGTCTCTTATCGTTGATTTGACTCATAGGTTTCCTTGCAAAAAAACCCATTTTTGAAAATGAAATCATCACAATTTTCACAGTATTCTCTGAAAGATCGAAAAATGGCATGTACTTATGGCACAAGTAATTTTCTCGCTGCTGTACCAGGAAGAGAAATTGAAAAACTTCAGTTGTTTGGTGATTCTTTTTCACGTTTATTAAACTCATCAATGTTTTGAAACCTTATGGTCTACATACTCTCTCTGCCGCAGTGTCCTTGGCATCCTTGGGATTTTTTTGTTTCCATGTTTGCAGCAACTTTTCCCGTTGAAGGGTTTTTGATTTCTAAAGCAAACAACAGTGTTTAGAGTACCCTAGATATGGTGATAATTTTTAGAAAAAGTTTGCGCAAAAGTAAAAAAAAATTACTCATTAGGCGGTGGAAAAAAATCTTGAAGGAACCTGTCAAAAATGCATTTTTGTGTAATTTTTACAACGGCATTCCCGGATAATTTAAATTTTGAGTGAATAACAAAATTCAAAATGCTAGGTATGTGAAAGCGGAAAGATTACTTCGTTTTTCAATATCTATTGTGTGCACTGAGCTGCTGCTTAACCGGTCAAGCCCGAGCGCCGTGCATTTACGTCCGCAAAAAAAAACAAACCGCGTACGAGCGACGTAGATAAACGTCAAGACCGGCATGATGTGATTGTACGGACGACGTAAATAAACGTCGGCATGGGTATTCCATTTTCAAGGGATTTGAATTTAATTACGTAATATCAGCACCACTCAAAAATATTCACAGCCGGAAAGAGGAAAAATCAGCGATTTAGCAGACGTTTATTCCGCCAAAATCGGTCCAACCGTTTTCAATCAGCGCACTTTTCAAATTTCCCGCTTTTTTTTCTCTCAGGTTCCTGTTGGGCTGTTGAAGGCGCCTTTTTTCGCGATCGCGCGACATCTGCCGCCCGCCGAAATTTGAATTTTCGGGCAGTTGAAAGACGCGCGATTCAGCCGACGCTTGTTTCACGTGAATTGTTGCATTCGTTCAGAAATGGCGTCGCATTGAAATTTCCTGTTTTTTCCAGTTTTTGCTCAATTTTGATGCGGTTTGAAGCGTTTTGTGGGTATCTTGGCCGTTTTTTTTGTGCGGAGGTGTTTTTTTTTTTGAAAACATTAAATTATAGGCGATTTTAATGACACAGAGCAGAAATCTGGCTTGAGTGGGCGGGAAATGCATGCATTTCCGATTTTTCCGTTTTTCGAAAATCCTTGCAGATATTATTAATTCCGTCAGGGGCGACATTCCGTGTTTCCGAAACGCGCTGAAAAACATTTTAAAACCAGAATTCGCAATTTCGGGCTTGACCGGTTAAAAAAAGGAAAAGCGCAGCTTTTTCGCATGTAACCCAAAAGG
>JASGXE010006648.1:0-61398 GCA_030068105.1 Sinentomon sp. SZTP_YWyxl | reverse complement strand
GGTGAGAATCGCGATTTGCTGCAAACTGTGACTGTTGAGAGTCCCAGAAGGCACAAGCGCAGAAGTTCGTTGAACTTGGTACAGTGCCGGGAAAATTAATGTAACCACACATACCTATGCAATTTAAATGCAGTTTCGGTAGTCAATGATATTTTTGATTCCGCGACGGTTGCTTTCTTTTCCAAAACACTGGAAGATTCGCAAAGGAATTGGGATGCACAAACAGCGGAATTGTACAACAGTAAATGCTTGTGTTCTGGCAGTTGAGAAATTTCGGCAATAGTTTCGTGTTCTGCAGTCTAAACGGACAGCGCTGTGGTTTCATTCCTTAACACTGGATGAAGATGCCGCGCGATAAAATTGCAAGATGGATTTTGCGTCTTCAGGTGACTAAGATCAGCTTCGACACATTGGAGGTCGCCTAAACGATTCGTCAAACCATTCGTGACGAAGTTTCACGAATCGAAACCACAAAATCATTCAAGTTGCACGAAAACCTACGAAAAATTGCGCAATATCGTTTCCTGGCGAAACATGGGCCGTGACACTAAATTAGGGGGCCCACTTGTTTCCTGTTGTGAGAAGTGTCAGGAGTCCAAATACGCCAATGGTAAACCACTTGACAAAATTGAATAAATGCAAAGCTTGAACCTCAAAGTCCACTTATCGTTTTGATACGAGGGCTTTGGACATTTGTTTCTTTGCATATTGCCAAGTCTTTGAATATTGCATATTGCATAAAGACCAAGTCTTTTAACTTGCATGGAGGTTCGCTCTAAATTTTGCTTGTTGAACATCTTGCCAAATCACAAGACCAGGAATCTCATAAAAATCCTAGCATAAGAAAATGTCAAAATTTGCTAAAACTTTTTGCCCATGCACCTACTGAAAGATGTCGAGGTATTTGTTGATTTGCTTTCAGCACAAATGAATACAGCACATTCAAATGTAACACAGGTGCGGCAAAGAATTGCGCCAGCTGTAAAGAATAGGAGAATCTTGGAAAATAATGAATCTGACGCAAGCGCAATATTCGAAAAGGCACGTGACAGGTTCAAAGGAAATACCTGTTAACTCAAACTGGATGCCTGCAGACAGATTATCTGAAAGTTATTTGAAATCACTTTCCGTGCTGAGACCGAGCCCACTTAAATTAAAATGTGAACAAATTCAGTGCAATTTGAGATTGCAGCTCCAGTAAAGAAAGCAACAAAAATGATCGATGGTCGACGGATAATCTGTTGTCGATTGCTGAAAAAGCAACAAGTCGCTGATTGTGATGCAGGTTGATCAATGTGACCACTTTTACCTCTCTGATGCGCGAAAATGCACAAAAAGATAAATTGCCAATCTTTTCTTGCAAAGTTGGTAGAGGAGATGGGGACAAAATGGCCCATTTTTTTTAAATTTGATTTTTTCGGAATCTATTTGATGTTAATTAAGGAAACTGGTGCAGTTTGGCATCACACACGGTCTTTTGTCAATGCTTTCAAACCATGTATTTTCGCACAAAGTCGATATTTGGTAAGCTAGTTCGCTTTTTACAAAGTTCGGCTGAATGGTCCATTTTGCCTCACACATGAGGCAAAATGACCTCACTTTTGAAGTAAAATGGCCAACTTATGAAACCTACAGGAATTTGGCTTCCAAAAAAGTCCGTTTGGCGAAGACGCCAGTTTTATCGAGAAATGACACCAATTCGCAGTTACAGATGGAAAACTGTGGTCAATTTTGTCAATAAAGGTCAAAACAAGTTTTTTGAAAAGGGCAAAAAATGACGCGAAAAAAACGATGCAAAACAAATCCTAACTCGACAAAGTTAAAACTTTGAGTGTGCCTTTTTCAGCAGCCCTTTGAATATGCAGACATCATCTTAAGCATACAGCAGGCATCATCAAATATATCACATTTGCATTTTGGCCCATTTGCCATTTGGGGCCATTTTTCCTCTCACATGGGCGGACCGTTTTGCCTCAAAAGCGCAGAAACACTTTGTCAAGCAATGACAAGAAAAATCCGCTGGGCACACCGGATTTCCTTTAATCTGTCGAATAACAACTGTTTGCTTGAGTGCCACATCATGAAAAACTTGCAAGAATTACGAGTACAAGCAGTGCCTCCTACAACACAAGGCCGTTGCACGAGTTTGTGACGTCACAATGAGTGGATGGTGGAAAAGAGGAAAACACAACGCCAGCATGGTGCGTCCGCGATGTGCTGTCCACGGAAACTTGAAATTTCTCTCGAACCGATAAACCGATTTTGATGAGACTTGTTGTTCTGGAAAGCTGAAAATTAGACGATTTCAATGGTGTACAACAACCCCTAACTTTTCATGCTGAAGCTCCAATGGAATTTCAGGGATAAACGTGTTCAAGTAAAGAAGTGATCCAATTCCGGCTTCCTGCCACATATTTTCAATGATTGTGCGATTTTTTCCGTTGAAACATGGTTTCGACCTTCGAGAAAGTTGTAGAGGAAGCTTTCAGCTTTCCAAAAACACCAAAATCATTGAATTTGAGCACCATTTGACAATATTTTTATCACCAGAGAAAACACATGGCAGCATTGTTTTGTTCTTGAGCGGGGAAGATGCGGCGCCTCCTTGGAAATCCTTGGGAGTCGCGGCCTCTTCCCCGCTCAAGAACAAAACAATGCTGCCATGTTTTTTCTCTGGTCATAAAAATATCGTCAAATGGAGCTCAAATTCAATGATTTTGGTGTTTTTGGAAAGCTGAAAGCTTCCTCTACAACTTTCTCGCTGGTCGATACCTTGTTACAACGGAAAAAATCGCACAATCATTGAAAATATGTGGCAGGAAGCCGGAATTGGATCACTTTTTAACTTGAACACGTTTGTCTCTCAAATTCCATCGGAGCTTTGGCATTAAAAGTTAGGGATTGTTATACACCATTGAAATGGTCTGATTTTCAGCTTTCCAGCACAACAAGTCTCATCAAAATCGGTTAGTCGGTTCAAGAGAAATGTCAAGTTTCCGTGGGCAGCACACCGCGGACGCCGCTCACCCGCATTGTCTTTTCCTGTTTTCCACCATCCACTATTTATGACGTCACGCCATTTTTACTTCTCGTGCAAAGGCCTTGTGTTGTAGGAGGCACTGGTACAAGAGATTTTCCAGAAAACCGCACAAAATTCGAAAAAGCCAAAATAAGAGCGTACTATCCAAAAATCGACGAATCTCCGCCATTTTGAAACGCATAATGCGCCGCCGACTTCCCTCCCCTCGAAATTTGGCCTCGTCCATGCTCATCTCCTGCGCCGATCTACGCGCTATTCCAACGGAAACAATCATTCGCTTGGAAGGAAAATGCATTGGGCCATTTTGCCTCCAGGGCCATTCTGCCCCCATCTCCCCCACTTACCTATGCAGACTATTTCTGCAAAAATGCGGGAAGATGGACTGCGTCGGTCAAGGGCTTTGGGCACCCAAACTATACAAACAAAAAAACGCAAACACTGTGTAGGTATATCTACCTTGCCAGTCGTCTTACCTTTGTTCGATGACAAGCCGAAATGGTCACCCAATAGTCCACTTCTGGAGTCAAAGTTGACCGCCGATTCGTAGTTTGAACCGAAAGATGGGTACCAGGTTCTGGTCGCTGCTGTTGAGGTGGTTTCGTTTGAAATGAGGTCCAGTGCAGCCAATATGGTGACAGCACTAATCATCCTTTATGACGTGCTTGAGTATAACGATGTAAGCCTGGATCCGGAACAGAATTATATTCTCCTGTGACATTCCACTGCATTCAGTATTTTCTTCCAACTGATCCAAAGGAACAGAAATCCACTCGAAACAGACAGGAAATCCAAATGCATCCCAATTAGAAAAAAACCGATATCTCACATCATCAAAGCTGATTGCTATAGATGACGCGCTGGTTTTTTGAAGAGTTGTTGGAATATCAAAGTTTACGGAATCAAACGAATTTAATTTAAATAGATATCGGAAAACAATCATGGCAGAATCGAAAATGAATTGTGGAAAACAATCCATCTCATTTTTGGAAACGGTTTCCAATTCGTGCGATCCTTTTACGCAAAAAACCAACTTTTAACATTTTGATCACAGACCGGCCAACGGCTGCTATGAATCTCGTGCTGAGCAGAATAAGATAACGAAGACACCTTGATTTTCTGATAGATTGGACAAGTTGGTCCTTCGGATAAATGATTTCTGAAATGTGAAGAATGGAAACCAAAACTCGCAGTGGATTCATTGGACGTTGTTTTTCCGAATTCTTTAGATCCTCAACAGTTTCCCCGTAAAACGGGAGCCTTTCCGGGACGCGTATTTGATTAATCTATACGAATCGGGCACTTTTCCATCTAACCGCATGTAAAAGTCCCGAGCCACAAAAAAGGCAAGAAAACACTCTGAACACAGAAAATGGGTTAGGAAAGGTTAGGATAGGTTAGTTAGGCTAGGTTAGGGTAGGTTAGGTTGGTTAGGTCAGGTTAGATTAGCTTTATTTTGCTTTTTTGTCGAAGCGCCAAATCGGGACATTGCCGGATTCGTATAGATTAATAAAATACGCTTCCGGGACTGTATAAAGTTGGTCACCGGACTAAACGGAATCCGAATTTGAATGAATAAACTTCGAAGCACTCGCAGTGGACTTCTTAAGTCTTACGCAGTCTTATTAGGTCTTCGAAGCACTCGCAGTGGACTTATTCCGTTTTTTACCTCCCTAGGTCACCTATAAATTGGGGTCGTTTTTATGAGGCTTTTTAATGATATTTTGAACAAGTTTCTGATTTTTTTAAGTTAAATTTTTTTCAATCGAATTCCATTCCGGTTCACGGCATTGGCAAGAGCAGCCCTACGTTTATTCGGTTGAAAAAACTTATTCTCTAACTGCCGAGAAATCGCACTTTTAGCAAAAGCCCACCCTACCATCCGACGAAATCTCATTCATTGTGTTCTGATCTCCTTTTGCTTCTTGCCCCGTGCCCGTGTCATGGCACCTCCATGAAGAGAGCAAGCGCTGCCAGCTGATGCACTTTTCACGCAACAGAGATTGTTCTTCAACAATTTAGCTCAATCGACAAGATTGATGGCACTTTTTCGAGATAATTCACTTTGTTGCCTGGATGCAACTCCTTCCTGATCCTCCAAAACTCGTTTTCGAATTCGGAAACCACGGACAAATTCCTTGAAGATTCAAAGCAACTTTTTTCACTCGGAAATGTGGACTTGAGAGACCAGAGGTCAGTTATGGGACTCTGCGCGCGGCAACTGTTTTTTTTTTTTCTTCCTTTTCCTGTGCGGATATATTTTCCGAAATCATTATCAAGCAAGCGAGTCGAACCAGCTGAAGAGAAAGTTTGTCTTTGAAAAGTAACGCGGATCAAATGATACGTTTCTGCAAATGAACAAATTCAATGAGTTGAATGGAGCACAAAATTAGCTGGTTGCTTCCGATCTGTCTAACAGGACGCATGCGAATATCTGTGTTCAGGTCTGCAAGACTTTTTGAGAGGCGGGTTAAGAAAACCGGGGTTAGCAATGGGCAAAACACATTGCAGGGTACTAACAAATTTCTGGGGGAATGTTAGGGGGTTACCCTCCTCCTGGAGGTCTGGAAATGCCCTTTGCCCTTCTGGCAAACGAACTTTGCTGGTAGTTACGGCCAATTTCTTGCATGCCCACTTTGGTTGACGGGTCATTGAAAAATCTTCTGCAGCAAATCACGCAAACCCAAGAACATGCTCCCCGACAGTGGAATCGACTACGAGTACTTTCGGGCCTATTATTAACTGATGTTGCGCATTGACGGACATTCATCATTACTGCTGCAAAAATTGAATGAACTGAATTATCTACAAAAAAAACTGAATTGTCTCTTCCTGCCCTCGAAAGCAGAAGGCGTTTCCAGCGTCCCCTGGAAACAACTCAACGTTGCAGTGACAATGGTCTGTCTTTTTCTTTCTTGTTGTATGTAAGCGCAATTTGTATGAGCATTCCTCTTACCCCGCAGGACTCTATCTGACTGGAACGCCCTTTCTCATGATTTCGATACCTATCATCCGTCACGCGTGCGCTCTTTCATCTTGCACCAGTCATTGATAATCTTTCAACCTTTTGCACATGCATTCTGTCAGCATTGAATTTTCCTGTCATTGTGGTTTCCCTTTCTTCCCTTTCTCTGTCTTCCTTCTTACGTCCTTTGACACTTTAACCAGATGTGTTTATTTGTTCATGGGATCGATTATGTGTTCTATTTTGTCGATTTTGCATTTTACTTTGACAAAGAAGCGTTTGCTTGTCAATTGCCTCGTAAGATATTACGATCGAATTCTGATGTCATCCTTGTCTTCATTTTGTTTTGCTGATTTTGAATGATCTCGCTCAAAAAGATGATGTCAACAACCGTCGAAATGTTTCATCAGTGAACCCCCCGAAAATCGCAGCCCACCATAACGACCAACCCTCGATTGGTTGACATTCTCGTGTCAGGAGTCATAGGTCTGCGACATCGACCGCTGCAAGAAATTACTGTCCTGAACAATGTGATCAACTCGGAGCTATCTGCCGCTTTCCAGGATCCGAGTGAGAATGTTTATTTCATTGATTGCAATTACCATCTGGACCTGAAACGCTGTTGGGCCAAAGATGGTATTCACTTAAACAATCTCGGTGCTCATTCGTTGGCTGGTATTTTTTTAGAAGTTTTACTCGGCTGGGGATCTGGTTAGAGGCTGACGAAGGGCAGAGAAATGACCTGAGTGAGCAGCAAAATCGGTCGTTTGTTCCAGAGAAACCGATTTCGCTGTCGGCAGTCCAGGTTGGGCCCATCACCAATGAAGGTCTACCCCACATAAATGCGCCTATACCCAAAAGCCGCCCTCTCTTTCCTTGTGCTTTGAGTAGGCGCTTGAGGTCTGCGAGGGGTCGGGTGGTGCATACATCCTCCAGTGTGGCTGGGGGAAACATTTTAGTTTTGATGAGCAATTTTCGAAGTCTGAAGAACAAAACTGTACAATTCACCTCCCTTCTAGAAGTCCACTCCCCGGATATCGTGGCAGGCTGTGAATCCTGGCTGGTTCCACAAATCAGTGATTGTGAGATCTTTCCAGTCAATTTCACCGTTTTCAGGAGGGATCGCAGCGACCATGGGGGAGGGGTCTTTCTGTGCGTCTCGTCGGCCCTAAACAGCACCCTACTTTATTCCGACGATGTGTACGAATTTATTCTGTGTAAAGTTAGTTGTCTTCACGCAGAGCTCTACATTCTGGTGGTGTACCTACAGACCGCCTCCTATTGGTGCAGGCCTCTTTGATGTTATTGAAAATTGTCTTATGATCAAGCTCCTTAAAAAGGCTAATGTTCCCCTCTTAATCTTTGGCGATTTATTGAGATATTGAGGTATATATAATGATAAATTGAGGTATTGTGATATAATAATAATAATAATAATAATAATAATTTAAACCTGCCAAACATCCGGTGGGACAGGAATGAGATATCTCCCAGTCCGTCTTATGGGGTAGCGCTAAACTGCAGGGGCCTTTCCCTTGCCAATAAATTTAACCTAGTGGAATTTACCTGTGCTCCCACCAGGAGTGCACACCTTCTGGACGTTGCCTGAATAAGGCCACCGAAACTTGTCCATGGTTGTGAGGCAGAGCAGGGTATATCTGATCACTCGTTGGTCTCCATCAAATTGAGGCAAGCCAAAGCTCACTGTGTGAGAGAGAAAATCATGCTTTTCACGTATCGCAGAGCGGATATTGCGTGGATGTCGAAATTTCTCCTTAGATTTCTGCAGGAGTTGTTGCCTTGTCTGACTCTGGGGCGTGTGTGGAATACCTTCAGCAGCATCGTCGAGAAAGCAAAAGCTGCCTACATTCCAACCAAGCTTGTTCGCAGCAGACCACCTAAGCAACCTTGGTTCTCTGGAACCCTGGGCTCTCAAAAACGAAGCCTTAGGGAGCTTTTTAAGAAGAGGAAGGACTCGCCCCAATGTCAGGCAACTTATTCGACCGCGTTTGGAGATTATAACAGGAACATATCTATCCTCCCTGGTCCCAACCAAAGGGGGGTCAAAGCAATTTTGAGGATTTAACAAAACGAGAAAGACGATTAATGGAGGAAATGTTCTTTCCCTGGAAGACCCGGATGGGGGAGTTACGGAAATTTCCACTACGGAATAAGAGCTTCGCTAGGTATTCAGTGCAGCTCGCAGCGCCACTCTCCCTGATGGTCCATGTTTTAATGATCTCCAAGAGCTCCTACTTGTCACTGAAACGATGAACATTAACAGGATTAAGCGCATGGCAACAAAGAAAAGTGAAGGGTCAGACCCTGTTGGCATCAAGTTCCCCTAGTTAATTCCAGATATCGTCGCGAAATTTCTGGTTAAAACTTTCAATGTCAGCCTCAGGGAGGGGAATATCCCATCATGCTGGAAACGTTCTGTTATTGTTCCCATATTTAAAAAGGGTCGACGTTCCGATCCCTGAAACTGCAGGCCCATAAGCCCATACTATAAATACCTGCTCAAAAATATTGCAGTTCTTCGCGGCTAAACACATTAGAAGTTTTCTGTATGTCTTCTACTTGCTTACGGAAGGTCAACATCAACATGGCTTTCGACCTGGTTAACTTCCCGAACGCTTTTGATGTTATCAGCCATAAGCAATCAAATGGGTGATAGGGTATTTCACACACCGGCACCAGTGTGTGAAGATTGGTAAGCAGTTATCTAACGCCCTCCCAGTCACCTCTGGTGTCCCGCAGGCGTATTTGATTAATCTATGCGAATCGGGCAATGGTCGAAGTCTGCGCAATCTGATTGGCTGCCACAGCCTCGGCTTGGAGAATGAACACCGCCCACGCTTCTGGATGCCTCTTGAGCTTGCAGGCTGATCGAAAACGACAAGCGCTCTCGCAACAGACAAGGGTGGTTGATGTGGGTGGGTGGGTTGGCTTTGAAGAGGTGCAGGTTGATGAGCCGCTTTTCAGATGTTCTTTGTTGTCGGTTTGTTTGACATCATGCAACAAATGTTTCTTTTTCTCGTTTTGCTGGAGGTACCCAATGGGGAATTTTTCACATTTTATTGCGTTGTTGAATCCAAGCGATACTCGTATCATTTTCCGAACTGCGAACTTGAAGATTTCAAGCGTTTGAATGAAGGTGCAGAGTCAGAGACCTGTTCTGGAAAATTGCGCTCTGAAATTTCGTGTTCTGACGACGTCTTTGACAAAGTTGTTTGTTTGTTTTTCCACCACGGCCCCACGGCCCCACGGCTTCGCTCAATGACACACTGGAGAAATTCTAAAAGGCAACTGCGATGCTAAAAATGTGAAAATTCATTGGCTTTGGGTGGTTTCAAAAACTCAAAAATTTCAAACATTCGGTTGTCTTAAAATCTCAAAAATAAAAGAGACAGTATGGGGACGAAAAACTGGCTGCACTGTTGTGCAAGGGTATTGCTGAAAATCTTGTCGATGTCCACGCGCGAAAGGTTGTTGGTTTCTTTCAAAACGCAGATCAAAACGCCAGGTTCCTGAAAGTGTAGGTTGGTACCCTTGCGATATTTGTGAAAGAGCCATCAGCAGTGTGCCAACAGAGATCACAGAGAAGCCAAAGCACTGGTGGCTGGAGCTCGTGAGCTCCAAATATGCCGTAAAGCACATTGAACTTAAGTATCCAAACCTACCTAACCTAACCGACCAAACGAAGGCTAACGCACCCCTAAACATAACCCAACATATCCCAACCGAACCAACCCAATCCCAACCAATCTGAACAACCCACTCAAATCAACATCACATTCGGAGTTTCCGAGCGCCAGCCATTTCTCCCAAAGCAGAGGAGAGCCCGCAAGTCGCAACCCACCGCAAATCGTTGCTTGCTCGCTGTGTTCACTGCTGTGTCTCCTCCAGCGATCGCCATCTCCTTTCTCTGCTTGCTTGTCGCTTCTCTTGACGCAGCCAATGAGCGCGCGTCAAGTACATCCCTTTCCCGAATCGTATAGATTAATCAAATACGCGTCCCGCAGGGTAGCATCCTGGGACCTCTGTTGTTTTTATAATCCATATTGACGACATTGTCCAAGGACTCAGCTCACATCTACGGCTCTTCGCTGATGATTGCAAAAGCGCACCCGAGGTGACTGTGAGGTGTTGCAAAAGGACTTAACTCTCGTCCAAGAATAGTGTGAAAGATCGGTTATGGCAATGAATGTCGATAAAATGTAATTTGATTAATATCTCTACAAAGAAAGATTGTATTGTATTTCACTATGTTCTCAATGATCGTGTGTTGATCCACAGAAAGAACTCATCTATCTAGGGGTCAAGTTCGCAACCAAGCTTGACTGGTCACCCCAATTAGCATGATTACTTCTAAGGCAAACAGGGCCCTACGGAATTTCAGGAAATGCCCGCCTAGAATTCGGGAATTGGTCTATTTCGGCCTTGTGCGCCCAATTCTTGAATATGCAGTTGCAGTTTGGGATCCGTGGCATTGTTGTCAGATTTCTGATATGGAGAAGGTACCTACAGCGTAGAGCTGCCCGCTTCGTATTAGGTGATTACAGACTACTCAGCAGTGTCAGTCGCATGTTAACTTCCCTGGGATGGGACTATCTTCAAGCAAAGAGGGAAATAACAAGATAAACGTGCCATTTCTTGATCCTTGGAAACGTTGGAGGATGGGGGAATTTGCTCAGAACTTTTTCATTATTTTTCCCTGGAAAGCTCGCTGTTCCTCGGCCATTTCATTTCGCGTACGTTCACACAGTACTGGGCCTTCTCCGTCCATTTTTCCGACAGTTAATTTTTCCATGCCGCCCAGACGTTCCCTTGCTCCGTTGGTTCCTTTTAAAGCACTCAGTGGTTTTTCGAATAATTGGTTTACTTGTTCTGGACAAGAAGTCCAGCGAGGTTTTGCACATGCGGCGTGCTGGTCGTTTCTTCGAGACTGCTGAGATGTGGCTGTCCACGCAAAAAAAAGTTGACTGCTGGTGTCGGTCGACTCTCTGCAGTCGGGCAAAAAGAGGCCCGCTTGATATCATTTTTATTGCCACGCCGTCGGTCACAGCAGCAAGTCAAAGTCAACTGCTTATTTCTCACTTCAAAAATGCGTTCCTGCTTTCGAAAGCAAAAACGAAGTTCATTGTCAAGCGCTGTATAAAATAAATGAACTTGACCACATCCAAACGATCATTTCCCTGCGCCTTAACATCCATTTGAAAAGTTGGCCAAACGTATTTTAATCAGATTTTTATAACGATATGAACCATTTTCCATTTTGGTTGGTGTCCAAATTGTATTTGAAGTTGGTTCTTTCACCAATTGATGGCCAGCACCACGGATATTTCAGATAAAATACCGAGTGCTGGGACTCGAACCTGCGACACGCCGAATGCAAAATTAATCACGAAGGCTGTGCTCAGCGCCGCAACCACTGAGCTACAACGGCTTTTCGGTTTTCTTGACCAGAAAATCGCAATTTGACTTTTCTGACAAAGTTTAAGATAAAGCAATCGCTTTCACGTCTGTCAAGTTGTTGCTCCGTTACAGCAACTCAAAAACGGTAATTTTTCATCAATTGTTTTTGCTCTTTTGGGCCCAAATTCAGCCGGTTGCGCTCTTTCCGCGCAGCTTTTGTCACAATGCCTTGCGACCGAATTTGAGGATACATGACCACAAACTGTGCAGAGAACAGCTTTGTGATTTTTGGCAACTTTATACTGAGTGGAGCAGGTCATCTTTGCCGACGTTCTCTTTCTTCTTGGTGGCTTCGCCGCAAGATGACACCATTGAGCCCGTTGCGAAAAAAGTGAAGGAGCCAAATCAAATGGTTCGTCTCGTTGTTTGATGTTTCTGATTGAAAACGGGTGCACGGAATGTCGTCCAATTTTCGAAAGGTCTAAAAATTCCGCGGAAAGTAGTAGGTACCAGACGAAAATCAATTTTAGGACAGAGCATAGATTTGGTCAGGTTAGGTTGGGTTTATTTTGATTAGCGTATCAGTTCGGGCCTCACAACACATTTTAGACATTTCGAAAATCAGACGTTATTCCGGCAACCCTTTGTAATCAATGCAACGTCGAAAAAGGAGACATCGCGTTCAGCTCTGAAAAAAGGATAGGTATCGCATTCAGAGATTCCACCTCACAGCACAATTGTGAGACTCTGGAATTGAATTGGTAAAATAATAACGATGCGAATCGCGAGATCCAAGAGTTGTTGAGACGTGTTAATCTTCACCTGCCTCCCTGTTTCTTTTAGCTTTTCAAGTCGGTTGTCCAAGGCAACGTCTTCCTCCTCCTCCTCTCTTCCTCCTCCTCCTCCTCCTCCACATCGAACAGAACGAAACGCACTCGTCGGTCGGCAAACCAACCTCCATAAATTATTTACACTGAATATTGAGCGTTGAAGCCGAAAGAATTGAACACCCTGTAATCTTCTCCGCAAATGCGCAAACAATTTGCAGGCCTTATGAACATCAAAAAAGGCAAAAACACCCCGAAAACGTGTGTGGCGAACTGCTGCTGAAGTGAATTGCCTTATCCGCCATCCACGTGGACGAACCGGCAGCACTCATGCAAGAATCAATAGAGCACATGAGAAGAGGCACCGATCGGGACAATTGAGATGAGACCAAGGAGATGTGACAAAAATCTACAAGATGTGAACAATGGCTGTGTATGTGTGGCCGTTTGATGGTTTGATCGCTGTGGCCGATGGAATGACGTCCATCACCCGAACATGGGTCAATCATGGGTGATAAAAATGCAATGTTCATGCAATTGGCGCCGCAAACCGTAAAACTTTGTTCGCACCTATGCATGCGAAATCCGCGCAAATTTGATATCCGCAGGGCTGTTTTTCGAATCAGAAAAAAGAAAACGAAGAAATTCCTTTTCCGTTTGGTCACTTCTCCATGTTGACGCCACGATCAATTTTGAAACATTGCCAAAACTTCTGCCTTCCTTTTATCGGCTTTTGTCAGCTCTTTCGTAAAAAGAGATGCAGGAACTTCAGCTCTCAAACGGGACGAAGGGAAGGGCTTACTCAGTGCCTCCTCTATCTCTTGGAAGCATTGGTTACCTCGATTGGGGACGTCCGGATGGCATGAGATCAAAATTATTATTGAATCCTGAAACAGGAGAATCTGGAGAGACAAAGATCTGAACTGATGGTTCAATTTGCGATTTCCCAATCATTCGTTAATTGCGGTTTTTCCTCGATTTATCAAACCACAATTCTTTTACTCACATCTTGTAGGCCAGTGTTGTTGCCGATTCATTAGCCATGCCATTGCCATAACCGTTGTCCGTTGGATGCCAATGAACTTCATCAGTGGAATCATTCTGTTCAGGTTGACATGACGCTGCTTTGTTTTTTGCACTTGAATGCGCTCTCATGAATTATTTGACCAACATACGTATCAGAATGTAACTGCGGGAACATCCAACAACAACAACTCTGACATGCTTGCGCTTCGAAGCTTGTCGCACAAAATTTGCGCAAACCCATCTTTCAATTGTCTGAAGTCCCATCTTTCTCGCTCAAAGGATTTTCGTCCAATCAAATTTCACCGGCATATTCATACGGCCACTCTTCGCAACCAACTTTTCACCACCAGTAGGCTAGCGGCTTATTCCGGTGAAAGAAATTATCGCGGTGATGGAGGACAACGCACGAGTAAAAAACGAAGGACAACACAAACAAAACCTCTGCGAAAACAGAGACCAGTGGTGAAGAGAGGTACAATCTAGAAACCTGTCATTGCATCAGACAACATGGAACAATTCAGAATCAATGTGTGTGGATTGTAGGAGAATACGTATATATTACTTCCATGGAACTGTCATGCTAAAATAATGGAAAGAGCATAGAGGTTCAAAATCCAGGGACTAATCCACGAATACGCCATGGAAATACATCATCTGTCTTTTGAGTCCCGACAACGGTAATTTCAAAAGTGGACCCATGGAATTTGGGCCAACCCCATCTATCTGCCCGAAGCTTCTTCTTGGTCTCCTACAACTTGGAGCCAGGCTTCAACTTCCAAAATTTATGGCATTACCCACGTACTATTCCAATGTATTGTTCCGCCAAACCAAGATTGAAATTTTACAAATTAGAAATTGCATCAAGTTTCGTGTTGTTCGGGGGAAATTCAGGCGGGGTGCACGGCCAACCGAATGTCATGTGAGCTTTCTCACATGACAAAGGTTGGCCGTGCACCCCGCCTGAATTTCCCCCGAACAACACGAAACTTGATGCAATTTCTAATTTGTAAAATTTCAATCTTGGTTTGGCGGAACTTTACACGGCAAAATGTATGTCTCGAAATTCGATTGTTCAATGTTGTCCCTTATCTCGTCCGCACTCCAGAATTATATTTTTGTTTCAGGGATATATCCTGTAGGTATAGTATTGTATGCCTGGCGCACTTACCAAAATGCCACCAAATATGGTTCACTACTCGTCTGAACTGCCATCGAAGAATCAGAAACGGGCCCACGAAAGTAGCAGGAAGGCAACCTTTGAGAACATGAACGTCACCGGATCGAGAGAGCTTTCAAGCCACATTGAGAGATCTTTAAAAATTTATAAAGCACGAATTTCGTGATTTTAGCATGGAAAAATCATGTAGATACCCATTTTCCATGTCTTCCATTATGCGCAAAAAACGAAAAGTTTTTTTGCATGGATTTTTGCCATGGGAAACCATGATTTTCGTTGCCGTTAAATAAAAAACTGCGCTACGTCCTCATTTCTGTTTCCATTTCTTATTTTAATTTTGTTTGGTTTTCTCCACTCCGCCGCAAAGCACAATCGAACAGATTTTTTTTTGGATAATTTTGGATGCATTAATGTTATTCCATAATAAAAATATAAGAATTATATACGTATATAGGATTAATATTTTTCGGCGATGGTGTGGGAGACGGTCCATACAAAAACGCAGGGGTTTTCCATGGCAAAAATCCATGCAAAATCCATGGAAAAACTTTGAGGTTTTTGCCCAATGGAAGTCATGGAAAAATGGCTTTTCCCTGAATCTTGGTGTTGCATAGGCCATTTTTGGAAGGACCATTTTGGAAGAATCATTCATTCCAAGAGACCAAATGCTGGACAATCTGGGATCCATAATAACATCGTCAGGAGCTTATTTCCAAGCTTCGCAGGTGATTCAGAGGAGCGCGTCACGCATAATAACAGGTCGCTTCCACAGTGATGTCGGCGTTAGCAAACTTTTGCACGATCTGAACCTTGATCGGATCGAGGGACTGGGATAGAACGGACTGAGGCAGAAGTAGACTGAGGCAGAAGTGGACTGAGGCAGAAGTGGACTGAGGTAGAATTGGACAAAGGAGAGAGTTTTTGCATGGAGGTGTGGTAGCTTACACCTGTCCTTACCTTAACCTAACCTGACTTAACCTAACCCGGAGAATTTAAAAAAATCAGCCTCCAAAATGCAAAAATTCTGCATCAGTCCACTTCTGCCTCAGTTTGTTCTTCCCCAGTCTGGTCCTTTAGCAACCAGAAGGAAGGTATGCATAGATTAATAATCTGTCCTGCGACATTCTTACCCAATCACTGAATTTGAGTTTATCGAACTGTTGTTGCATCAAACTTCATCAACGGCAGAACAGATAATGGTTGCTATTTCAACGCCAATTTTTAAAATTAGTGTGATCTTCAATTCCTTTTTTCCGAGAACCATCATCGACTGGAATCTACCCACAAGTTCACAATTCATCTCTCATGCGCAAAAGTCCCTCAGCGTCGCGCACCTCAGATTTGATTTTTTTTCTCTCTTTGTTCTCACTGAATTGATTGGTGTTCGTTGGTGCACTTTCTTCATTTCTCTTTTTTGCATTGACAACCATAACTGGTATCAATATCTCTGTGTGTGTGGATGCGCTGTGTCACCATTTCATTTGTGACAGCATTTGACTTTGACAATAATGATGATAAAAAAAAAGAAATATTATCATGTGCAATAACTTTTTACTGACAGAGGAAACAAACAATTTAAACAAGGCGAGAAACACACACATACGCAATCGCATTTTATTAAAACGAGGAATTGGATTTGAAATAAAAAAAAATAAACTGGGAATAAGTTTGAAATGAGCAAACGGAGCGGAGATGCGAGAATAGGGAAGTTGCCTCTCACATTGTAGATAGGTACAAGATAGACCACGACGAAACAAAACAACATGTTTGATCATTCATTTAAATTCTCGAAATAACATTGGCTGTAGGTAAAGAACATTTTTGAAAACGATGATCGGAGTTCGGTGACCTCATGGTATCGGTGAATGAATGGAATCCCGCAGGGATTCCATTCATTCAGTTTTGTTTGACAAAAACAGAGTTGGAAATTGAAAATGGACTGTGAAGGTTAGAGCACGAGCTCAGCCAACACAATCTAACCTAACCTGACCCAACCTAACCCAACTCAGCACATGTTGGGAATGCCCATGAGTTTCGGCAGCTTTTTCCTGTTTATTCCCACTGGTAGATGTGTGTCAGTATCCAAAATGCATGCGCAAAGAAAAGGAGCAGGGGCGCCTTGTGCATTGTGAGAAATCGGTCTAGTTTATCGCGACAGTCGTTCAGCCTATAGGTGGTTCTTCACCTGTCTGTGGGTCACGAGCTTGATTAGAGTCCCGAACACGGCAAGGTTAACAGCTTTTTGTTCTTTGACCGAGCGGTTCAAAAAGCTTTGGAACCCAGCAATCCCATCTCTTTTCTTCGCCAAACATTCCAGAAGCGGCCGGTTGATTTGAAAACTTTTTGAAAACATTTTGAACGCGCGTGGCGCATCACTTGCAAAGAGCAATTTTGAAGTGACGTCGAAGTCCCATCATTTTGTGAATTGACAAAAAGGCTGCCTGCGGAATCAGGTGTCGATTGGCCGCACCCTGGTTTGACCTTGAAACCTTTTTGATGATGAAAAGTAAAACAAGTGTCGTTTCGCGAACAGGTCTCAAATTGGGCCCACTTCTCATTCGGAACACCCATCAGACTCAAAGAAGACTCGTCAGTGCGCCCGTTTTTTTCTCATTTCATTGTCGGTAAATTGAGCCAGGTCTGCGAAGTTCAAGTTATTCGTTCAAGATCTGATCTGGACCAGAAATGCTTAAGCCGTTAAATATTCGAGCAGTCAATTAGCAGTCGGTTGGGTTAGTTGTTAGAACAACTCGTAAACCGCAGCATACACGCATCGCACCGAAGCCGAAATACATCTGCGCAGAGTTGAGGCTCCTCCCAACCCCAAACCCAAATCGAATTCAAAATTATTGTTCAACGTCAGCTTGATCAAAACCAATATTAACTCCCTGCAGCTGACGCTTGTGAACTGAGATGCACGCGCATAAATTCCCGTTCTTTTCCGGGTTTTTAAATATCTATAAATAGAAGCCAACATTTCTGGCCCAGGATATTCGACAAATATTAATTTATACCTCACAAGTTCTCGTCTTTGTTACAGTTTTTCACATTTCTCTTCTCCATTCGTCAAGTATGATATCGATTGCAGTAAGTTTTTCGTTGCCCATCATTTATCGCATCTCGCAGGCGAAAAGACTTCATTATTATTGGCGAAGGCACAGGCAAAGTTGCGCTCGCTTTCTTTCTCACTGATCAAGCGCACGAAATAAACACAACATGTAACAGTGCGAATAACAGGCCTGGTTCTCGGCGGGAAGATCACTTTAGGGTTACCCGGACTTCAGGGCGAAACTGAGACATTTCACCGGGCGCTTTCGGATTTTGGAAGGATCAGTTGCTGTTTTTCACCCGGTTGAACGACTTGTCGGGGTTTTGTTTCACCGGATTCTCTTTCACCCAATGTTGCGTTCACCGGAGAGATCAGTTGCTTTTGTGGCCAATTCACGCGGTGACACCCACAACTCCGTGAGAAATGAGTCTTCAATTCATCCGTCGTCTTGCTGCAGTGTGAAATGCTGTCGCACTTTCATTTTCGAAGGCAGCTCCAGTGGTTTGTCTGGTCAAGAGTGATTTTTGGCGTTAATTGCAACGTTGGATAGAGGGAAGGAAGCTGCCAGGCAGTACGACATTTCACTTTACTTGTGGGAGGGCCAAGTCAGGGGTTCACCAGTAATGGAGTTTGGGGCGAGGTAGCGGGGTTCTTAGGGGCAAAGCTCCTGGTAGGAGGTCCGGGGTCGGAGATTCTCAGCAGATGAAGACATCAAACACTTCGTTTCATTAAAATGGAAAGTCTACCACTGAACGGTCCTCCATTTCATGTAATCATTTTATGAAAAAATGCGATGAATGATACATGAATTCAATCAAATAAATTTAAATGAAATGAGCAAAATTGAACAGATTTTGGAAACAAATTAAATTCGTTTTTGTTCAAAATATAGAAATAAACACAAAATCAATCATTATCAAGCTCCGCTTCTTAATCAACCGGCCTATTTCACTATGGACTGTCCGCCTCTGCTTCCACTTTGCTTGCTTCAACATCTTGACGCTAGGGGTCAAGATTTTTTTAGTTAGAATTTTTCTCGCATCCTGCAGCTGATGAAGTTCACAAAGTTTTCGATGCCATTTACACACTTTTTTTTATTCTCACAGTCAAATCGTAACCTCAGAAGTGACAACGCCAACTTTTTCTCTGCCTTATCGATTGGGACAAATCGTATTCCAAATTGCAATTAGGCTATTTTTAACTCAATCAGACTGTTTCAGTATTTTAATCTTTTTCGTTATCATTTTATCGCTTTGACAATGTCGGATTCGCAATCGATCATAAATTCATTTTTATTTCACGTTTTGTTTTTCATTTTCTTCCTCCTCCATTCGGTCACTAAACAGGCCTGCACCTGCATCATTCATTTCTCTCGCTTTTATTAAAAATCGCACATCTGAATTTGCAATTTCATCCACCAGTGCCACATTCATACTTGTTTTATATGCAACAGGGCAGGGCAATGCCCAAATACACTGCCGTGAACACCGATCAGTCTCTACCGACCCACTTTTTCACGTTTTGAGCACTGAAAACAATCAACACCCAATCTGCTCACTCAGGTTTGATATTGGCGCATGCTCTCCTGCAATTCACTTTATTTCTGGTGTAACATTGAGTTTTGACTTGTGTGCATTTTTGGTTCAAAATTGGTCAGACGTCCTTCGCGGGTCAATTCCTAATTCAGGTCGGCACGCTATTGAGCGAGTTTGTTGTGAGTGGGCTTTCAGAAGCATTGATAAGCCCTGCGATAAACTTTCGACAGTTTTGCCCACCTGAGCCAGATCTCGCTTTGGGGAACCCATAATTTTTCCATTAACCCCACAATCTCTTTTCCTTCTCCTTCACATATAAATCGGGTTGCCTCTCCCCCTTTTTTGCTTCCTCAAATTTTTCATCGCTTTCAAATTTTCCATCCTCGTTAGTCGTTGCTGCCATCTATTCGCCCTACGTGGAATGCTCTCGTCTCATTCGCCGCACCACAGGCTCACCACTGTTCGTCAGTAACAACTGCTGGCATCATCATGGCCGTGGTCAACTGCCGATCAATCGTAAGCCTGTCCAAGAGAGTGGAATTAGGCAGGTATTTAGTAGAACACAATGTATCTGTGCTTTTTAATTGAAACGTGGCTCTCATGTGACGTTAATGATTCAGAAATATTACCCCATAACTTCATCAACTGCAGAAAAGACAGGAAAAACAAGCGTGGCGGCGGGGTATTAATTGGGGTCCGAGAGGATTTGCCCAGTAGTAAAGACAGGAAAAACAAGCGTGGCGGCGGGGTATTAAGTGGTCCGAGACGATTTGCCCAGTGTTCCCCCTGAATCAGGCCTTGCAGCAACAAGTGAATCTGAAGTGATTTAAATCACCAATTGGTGCACAATTATTCCAGACAAAAAGCTAAAACTCAACCTTGCATGTGTGTATCTCCCACCAAGTCTTAGTTCAAACAGCAGTGCGAATTCGATGACCTATATGATTCAATTGCCCGCCCATACGTGTTTTTCCCAAAAAGGTCCTTATTTGTGGCGATTTTAACTCTCCCCACATTTCTGTAAACAGTTTTGCCCCCAGTCATATGAATCCAAATGATGTATTTATCCAAAACATTATTGCATATTTTTCCCTGCGCAACAACTTGTCACGCAACCGACCCGTATCACCAAAACCTGCGCAAACATTCTGGAACTTGCAATGATAGAGTCTGTCTTGCTATCACTCAGGTCAGCCTCACGGTCATACTCTGAATTTGGCCACAGCCAAACCAGGAGTTTTTGTTATCCAGATAATAGCAAGGTTAACTGAAATCAGCTAAATGCTTCCCTTTCCACAAACCCTTTTTTCTGGAACTTTCACCACCCGAACCCTTTTTTGGTCACTTCCAAGCTCTCTGGACTGTTCCGAAAGAAGAAAAAAGCACATGCAATCCTCAATCGACGCGGCTCTGACCAGGACCGCATTGCTTACCTAAACATCAAAGGAGAATGTACCAAGCTGAACTCCTCTTTGTTTAGCTCTTTTATCACTAAAGCCGATGAAAGTGAACATTCACGAAAGTTTTGGAAATATTTGAAGTCCTTTGGAGCAGAAAGCGGTCCACCAGCCTTGGTTGATTCCAATGGAAATATTTCTGATGATCCCTTCTCAAAGGCAACCCTGTTATGATTATTTTGTAAGTATTTTTTTCTTCAAATGATCCAAATACGTGTCTTTATTTTGAACGAAATGTAAGCCCATTTTGAAAATGTAAATATCGACTTTCCTGAATTGTTTGTAAATGCCAGAGGTGTTTGTCAACAACTTAGTAGGATAAAGGTTAAGAAACCACCTGGACTATAGACGGGATTCCAACTCGGCTCCTTAATTTGCTGGCACCTTCGTTGTCCCCTACACTGGCTGCTCTCTTTAACCTTATTCTTGCTAAGGGTGAAATTCCGGATGATTGGAAATGTACAATTATGACACCAATAGCTTGGAAAGGAGGTCCTCCCAACAAACCAGAAGGATACCGACCTATATCTCCCTCACATGTATCTGCTCTAAAGTTATTGAGCGCATTCTTTGCTCCTATATTAACAAATGTTTGGGAACTGCCCGCTTTTTCACCCGAACCAAATTGGTTTCCGCCCAGGACGATCCTGTGAAGGACAAATTAATAGTTTGTCGATGATGTTTCCAGTTTCTTAGACAAAGGTACCCCACTGCATGAAATTTTCATTGACTTAGCAAAAGCATTTGACACGTATCCCAATCCAAGCTCATTTTTAAACTCCGCAATTTAAATTCCCCCCCAAATATTGTCAAGGTTATTGCTTCCTTTTTGAATGGTAGAAACCAACGTGTCTGTTAAAGGAGCATTGTCCAACGCAGGTCAGTGTCTTTCCGGGGTTCCGCAGGGAAGTGTCATTGGGCCGCTTCTATTCCTCTACATAAATGATATTTGTGACAACATTTCTTCCAACATTCGACTTTTTGCAGACGATATGGTCATTTACCTGTTAATCTCTGCCTGGTGTGGTATTGGAGCATGAAAATTAATACTTCAAAATCTAAAGTCATCCATTTCGGAAAAGCAACTGCAAATTTGTACCCTTATTCCGTTAACGGTCATTCCCTTGCATCTGTCACTGCATTTTAATATTTGGGCGTAACCTTGCCATGACCTCTCTTGGGGTGCACATCTTTCTATTGTCAATAAAGCTTCTTCGAGGATGGGCTATATCATGAGAAATTTGAAACAGGCCTCCCCTCCTCAAAAAACACGCTTATGTCACTTTGGTGTTGCCGATACTGGAGCATGCCTGCGGTGTGTGGAGCCCTCATGAAAGGTCTGAAATTGATGAACTTGAGAAAATTCAGCGTCGAGCAGCAAGAGCCATTTCTGGAATTGGAATTGGCCATTTCGGAAATCTCAACCCACTTTCCCTGGAGAGGTGTCGTCGAGCGCACAGTCTCAACTTAATCCGGGACATTCTTGTTGGAATTGTCGAATATTTTATGCCTGCAAAATATCAGCTGAAGCAAAAACAACGTCGGTGTGACAATCTCACCTGTGTCGCCTCTGATTGCATTCTCACCTTCATTTTTAGATGTGGTATTTCCTGGTTTGTTATGGTTCTTTGTTAATGTGCTTCTTTCGCAGTGCCTATCTGGTTGTTTGCGCTGTCATTTGCAATAATTAAGCTAAATGCTTCCAATTGAGAGGAGAGAGTAAATGACATGCTCTTATCAACGACACTCGTTCACCCTGTGGTCGTCACAAGCCTTTCTTTTCATTCCAACTGCATCTGGATACATTTTTGCAAGATCGATAGATGCATTTCCAAAAAAACTTGTCACCATGTTTCCCAAACATGGTAACCAATGGGTTCCTCCCGTTAAACAGTTGTGATGTCACACAACAAAAGCAATCTGCCAATAACAAGGCTGTGTGGTTTTACCCGGTAAAACTAAACATGAAACAAGCCGCGACCCTGTCACCGACCTCTTTACCCGTAAGTGATGTGATCTCTCCAATTTCACCAACAACTCATGAAAACTTGAAGAACCAGGTGAAACACAAGCTTCCACCAGATGTTTTTCACCCACAAATGATCTCTGCACCGTAAATGTGATTTTAAAAGGCAATCAATCGATTTTGTTTCCGATCTCGTGCTGCATGAGTTTTCCTGGTTTGGCTTTTGTGCATAAGTGTGAACCAAACTTACTTCACCCAAAATAAGCATGGATTTCATAAATTCAAGTCATGTGAAGAAAACTTTGAGAAGAAAACTTCCACGAAGAACTTCGTTCCCCATAAATTTTCCTTCCGGAAAATCGTGAAAACTAGGGTGGCATAGAAATTCCTGAATATGGCATAGGTACAAATTATAACGACATACGTCGTTTTAGGAGACACGTTGTTTTCTGTAATCTGAGCTCTGCAGACCGTATTGTTCCTTATTTGCAGGTGATATTCTCTGTGTTTGTGGCAGCAGCGCATGCAGCTGGCGGTATTATCAGCCATGCAGCAGCACCAACTTTGATTGCCAGCGCACCTGTTGTACACACAGTGCAGGTGCCATTGACAAAAACTGTTCACTACGCTCAGACCCCTGTCGTCACTGGATACTCGTCAACACTGATCAAACCAGGTCTTGTGGCTCCGGAACTGCCTGCCCCAGCTCCAGTTGCACTGAAGGCAACCGCTGTGCAAGTCGTAAGTTTGTTATCAGCCTTTAGTCAAGTGAGAGTTATTATCGGTGTGCTCTGTCTCTCTTCCCGCTCTTTAGATTGGGCACCTTTGAAGTCGAATTTTTTATTAATGTAAAACCACAGATTTACAACGTGAAAAGGACTTCGAATGTCTTTACTCCCTATTTTGATGTGTTCCATCAAAATAGGGAGTATATAGGTTAGGAAGTAGGGGCTTGGTTACGGTAAAGTTTAGCATCAGTTTCAGGTTAGGATTGGTTAGGTTGGGTGGGATAAAGTTAGGTTGAATTTAGGAATTAATCCGCACCTTTGCACCTGACTTCCCGAAAATTAGACGTAATTGCTGTTACCCAAAATTTTAGGTTTTCCAAAATTCCTGTACATGCCCGTACGATGTTTTTGATGAAACATTTTCAAGAAAAAAATGTTTACGTTTTCTAAAAGTGTTTGCATGGACAGATTTCGATCACAAATAGACCATTCGAAAGCCCAAAATGCGCTGCCAGAATCAATGGGGACATTTTGGAAAGGCAAAATTCTAACTGACCACACAGCAGCATCATGCGGCCATTTCCGAAATTTCTTGAGAAAACATGATTCATTTTCACGCTTATTATTGTGATCGGACCTGATGATGATAATAACGACAACACGACGGAAAGTTGGAGTCACTTGTATCATCATGTGCTGCCAAAGGCTTCTGACCAAGCATTGACCATGCATCTGGCTGGACTGATCACATGATCTGAACAGATTTTTCTAAAGTTTTGAGAGGTCATAAAATTTTGCTTGCAAAGTTGGAGCGATGCGGCTCGTGGCCAATGTCTGGCACTCCTTATTAGTTATCTTAAGAAGAGGAAACAGGTGGTTTATTTAAATGGTTGAGTGTCGGGTTTGCACGATTTAACTTGTGGAGTTACACAAGGTTGTATTTTGGGCCCCCTACTTTTTGTTGACCGCGGTGCCTCAATCACAGCATTTCATCCTTACTGTTTGCTGTCCACACCGTGGTTTATGGAGAACGATCATACTTGACTCAACTCTGTGGCTCATTTCGAGGACATCTTGCTGGTCATATCTTCGATCTGGGATGAGAATGGAATTTGTCACTGAATCTCTTCTGTTAAGTTTTTTGCGGCGAATACATTCTCCAAAAATGAGAGCTGTGGGGCAATTTAGTCAACCTCCACAGAGTCGAGTAAAGGCTTCATTTTCAGGACTTTGGGGCCCATGCCTCTAAATAGGGGGAGGAGGTCAGATTGGCATATGGAATACTATCAATGTGCCACACCTGATCAATGATCAATTTGTGGATTACTTAATTACCTAATAACATTTATTGCTCAATGGTTATGTTACGTTACGTTTCTGTGAATATGATTTTCAACTTTTAAACCCACTGTTTAGATTGCACCTCCTGCACCAGCAGCCATCGCAGTGGCTGCTCCAGCCCCAGCAGCCGTCGCAGTGGCCGCTCCAGCACCAGTCGCAGTGGCCGCTCCAGCACCAGCAGCCGTCGCAGTGGCCGCACCAGCACCAGCCATTGCGGTTAAAGCACTGGCTGAGCCAGTCGTTTCACAACAGATCGTCGCTGCTCCAGCACGTTCAGTGACGATTCTAACTCCACACGTAACACAAATTGAGAAGGAAGTTCACGTCCAGAAAGTTCCAGTAGATGTCAAAGTTCCCGTCCCTGTCATTGCAAAATCAGCACCTGTTTTCCAAACCCAAATTGTTGCTGCACCTGCACCTCTGCTCGCAAAGACTGTTCAACATTGGTAGGACATCGTTTGGATTCAATGGATCAGAGGACTGACTGTCGGACTGTTTTGTGGGTTTAAGATACTTTGCCGCCGGACAAGTCTCCACCGAACACCTCGCCATGGTCATTTTGCTGTTGGATATTTCGCCACGGCGGATACTTCGCCGCTGGACATCTCGACGAGGACAACTCGCCGCTGGACACCTCGACTCAGCTAACAAAATCTTCAAAAAAATTATACACACAGTATGGATAAACCAGGAGAAAAATAATACTTACACTAGTCAGTAAATGCATTCTGAGCTGCTCTTTTAAAATCAGATAAAAAAGTCGAAGGTGCTATCTGAGGCCGCAAACCGTTGAGAGCATCAAACATAGCCATGTTTCTTGACGGTTGTTGGGTAATAGTGTATAGGGCAGTGTTAGAATTCTTTCCTCATGAATAGGATGGAGGGTGTACAGCTAAAGAAAAATTGCCGGTGCAGGTTCAAATGTACCATCTCCTAGCCTGCTTCTGCGAGGATATCAAAACATCGGGCTGATGCAAATATCATAATCCGTAATTATCATATTGTCGTAACCAAAGAAAGGTAATCCCCGAGGTTTGATTAGATGGAGCTGCCACAACAAGATCCTGGGGCTTGAGGGGCTGGCATTTTGCCAGATCGTGTTCGTCTGACAATCCGGGTTTCAGTGATTCTTTTTGTGGCACAAGCCAAAACAGCAGGTGTGCAAACTTGAACAGCTTCGTCCAACAATGTGGTATGTCGGGGCATGACTGTACGCAGCCCTCCTTGAAATATTGTTGCGAAGAACATTGAAAGTTTTGAGAAAGGCCGTAGATTTTTTATTGTTTCAGCTGTTGCCAAGGGAAGATGCTGCATGCATGAGGAGACAAGTTTCCTTGTTGTCAACAGCTTCCTCGTTTTCAATTCACCTGCATTGAACTTTGTGCCACGATTGCAGACACAAAACTTGAAAATCCCGCATTGTGAGATAAAGTGCTAAAAAGGTTTTTGAATTTGGAAATGAATGTAAGAGGAGCACCAATTTTTTCGGTTCTGGGGGACAACATCAGAATCTGGGGGGTTTCTGGATGAAGGGCCTTGTACAGAGGGTCATGCAGGTTGAAGTGTCTCTTCGATCGGCTCGCCACTATAAATAGATGTTATTTTGACCCCCAGAATGGTACAATCGAAAAATTTGATGGAACAATCCGCAACTATCGCGGCACAATTGATCTAGTCTGTTTCTCCAAATGCGCAACACGTGACGAGCCAACTTCTCGCACTTACAGCCATTATTACACTCCTTGCACTGCCAGTACAAGATGATTACCAGAGATTAAAATTTGGCATGATGTCAAATCACAAGACGTTCATTTCGGAAAAATGCATAAGAATGAACTGGGGTGTTCTGCGTAATTTGCTGTTTTCTGGAATTTCTGGAAAAAATTCTGGGTAGGTTTTGATAATTTTGGTATCAGATGAGAGATGAGGCTTCTATGTTAATCTCGAAATTCCATAGCTATTTGCTAATTAAGTTCTCCAAACATCCTCGTAAAACAAATTGAGCTTCTTTCGTTGTTTCGGGTACTTTCCTTGGCCCAAAAATGAGGATCATCCTCCGAAGTCCAAACTAGCCTGCAACCAGTGCGCGATTTGGGGGGTACGGGGGTATTACCCCCCAGTTAAAAAATACTTCACCCAAAATTTTGGTATTTTTTGCAAAAATATGGGTATTTTGCCCTAAAATTAAGGTTTATCCCCAAAGTTAACTTTCAACAAATCGGTCGCTGCCTGCAATTATGAAACATGCCACAGCAAAATTTGTGCCGGATTTAAAATTATGAGACTGCACAATCAGGTCACGAAAACAATACTGCGACGCAAATGCGGTGTTTGATAATTCAGCTCGCATTTTTATGCAAAAATCCTACTTGTTTTGCAGTGCGTCAAACAACAATTGTTAAAAAACTGTCTCCATCTGTCATGTGAATTAAAAATCACGTTAAAAATTAAAACTATTGTGTAATTATTGCGGGAGACACCATTTCACATGAGGCAGGAAATATATCTGAGCCAACATACAGGGTGTTCCATGTGGGCCAGTTAAATTGCAGGAGTCACTTTTGTGTAAAATTGCACCAAATGGAGCCCACAGAAATTCCGTTAGGTGATGTTGGTTAGGCTAGGTCGGGTTAGGTAAGGATACGTTTGGTTCGTTATAGGTTAGGATGGTTTGATTAGAGATCAGATCAGAAAGGTTAGGTTTTGTTGGGTGAAGTCAGTTTTGGTATGAAAGAAAAAAATGTGATTGCATATAGGCATTCAACCTTTGTGCAGAACGTCGAGATGTCTGCCACGGCGACATGTCCAGCGGCAAGTAGTCCGCCGATGCGAGATGACCAGAGATGTCCAGCGGCGAGTTTTCCGCCACAGCGAGATGTCCACTGCGACGAGGTTTCCACTGCGGCGAGATGTTTGCCATGGTGAGGTGTCCGGCAACCGTTTTTATTGTCTATACATCGGTATTTTTCCTCAATTTTAGGCTAACGATGGAATCAGGCATGGTTCAAACAAACATGAGCGGAAGGGCTCGACTAGTCATGATTCCCATCCAGTTATCAGCGAATCAAATAAAAAAAAAACGAAAACAAATAATACTGTTTGGCTACATTGACAAAATTTAATACGTTGTCTTGTGTCGACTGATTGAGACATTTATCCGTATGTGCCTTGATTGTGTGTAATAAAAGCCAATCAGTAAGGCAACAGATTTTGATCTTCCGAAATTTCAAAGACCATCAACCATACCAAGCATAAGTGCAGAAGGAAAAATTCAAGCTCAACATTTCTCTCTTCAATATCTGTCAATGAGGGATGTTTCACACTACAGGGTGTCCCACTGAAAAGAGATCAGTCAGCGAAATTTCAACATAGCTTCCCAAAGACCATACGGAGTTATGCCCCTAACCCCACCCCCCAGGATGTGACCTTTTGGTCCAGTGAAGGCGAATATACAAAATCACCTTGGAGAAAACATTTTTTTTTTGTTTTCTTTTCTTGTGTTATTCTGATCAAAAAATGTAGACACCATTTCTTCCCTGCGGGACTTGGTTTTCGAGATTTCGAGCTTTCTTTGTAATGAATACACTGTTAAAATATGTTGTAGTTTTACGTCTCTAATACCCAGTTCATCCAAAATGGATCAGATTGGAAATGATCTCAGATCATTTGATCTCCAATGAAAATCAGATCTCATATCATTTACAATCTGATCCAATTTAGGAGAACTGGGCATTGGCGACGTAAAACTACAACATATTTTAGCAGTGTATTCACCATAAACAAAGTTCGAAATCTCGAAAACCAAGTCCCACCGGAAAAAAATGGTATCAACATTTTTTGATCATAATAACAAGGAAGCCGCCAGGCACATTTTGTCGGGACCTTTACAGGACAACCTGTTCAAATCCTTTTTTGGCCCGAAGATTCAAGGGTTGACTATATTAAGCTCTTTGCTTTCGCGCTTTTGCTCTTATTGAAGTTGTCTTCCACATTCTCGAAGACAACTTCAATTTCCATTTTTTTGTACTGCATAGAGAGCTTTGCTATCACAGTTTCTCCTGAGGGCTGGATTTTCAAACCAAATTTTCAGACACTCCAGCAGCTTCCATTTTTGACCGAGAGACAAAGTGTACATCCATGCACTCTTTACCAATCAACCCAACCCAGTAATTTGAACTGATATGCTGATATGACTGAACTGATATGCAGGACATGCTTACTGAACTACCATGTGTCAATAAGTCGCCAAGTTAAGGGGGGGGAAAACCTTCGCGCAAAAAATTTTTGTTTGTCAACCGATTTTCTTCAAATTTTGTACATCGTTTGGGGTCATTTCAACTAAGAACTGTGCAAAATTTCACACCCCTAGTGTCATTGGTTTAGCCGCTGCGGCCATTTTATATGCAAAAAGTAGGCGAAACTTTTGATCGCTGCAGCGCCTAAACCGTTGGAGCTAGTGACCTCCAGTTTGGACCAAAGTCACCAAAATTGTGCCAGAATTTGGCTAGAAAGGTCAGCAACCTAACACCTAACTAACTTCTCTTTTGCACCAGAATCAAATTTATGCTCATCGCATCAAAAAGCGGTAAATTTTTACTGCCATAATTTTAAAAAGCCTTTACATCTTGGAAATTTTGACCATTCTAGCCAATTTGGGACACTTTTTTACATAAGTATGCAAATTTTTAACCTTCTGTGTTGTTCCCAAGCTGAGATATAGCATTCGAAAGTTTGCCGAACATGAAAAATCTTAGTTCCGAGTAAATTGAAGATTGATTAACGGAATAGCGTAAAAATGCATTGAGATGCCTTCGCATTTCGGTCCGTAACTTCTAAACTACATGGAATATCAAAAAACCGTTTGCACCACTGGAATCAGCAGATTTTCGTGCATAAACCCACCTAAAAATCCAAACATGTCACTTTTAGTCATTTTTTGACTATCCGAAGGTTTCCCCCCCCCCCTTAATTTCTCTCAGTCCTTTCAAAATGCAGCTGAAAACCAATAAGGAGAAATTGAAAAAAACTCCAGCTGGTGAAATTGAAAACTAAAGCCCTACGTCATTTTTTGGCAGTGAGTGAGTCTGCATGAAACTTGTTTATGAGTACTCGCAATGGCCAAAAGAAAAAAGAAAATACTGATATTGGAGAAACACAGCAAACATTCGAACTAATTCCTTTGTCGGCAAGAAACTTGTGGACAAAGAAAACTGTGGCTTGTGGCAAAATGAGATCTTCTAATAGTCGAGCACTTGAAAGGCATGTCGCCACCAGAAAAACACCAAAATTATTACCAGAAATAAGCTTCAAATGCATTTTATTGGTCTAAATGATGACAAGGAAACAATAACAAAATCACATTATTCTCGTAAATGACAAATGGAGACATGATATTTTGGTTCTGTCTTTTGGGCCTCCCACGTGAGAGATTTCAGTCAACTTTAGTTGGCCAGATTTGGATTTAGATGGCAAGTTTTGGATGCAAAAAATGTCTCCGTTTTGGAACTTGAAGGAACCCTGCATCTAAAACACTGGGTGCATTTCAAACGTTTCTTTGAAGTGACGTATGTTTTCAAGGTTTGTTTTGATTTGGCACAGTTTTCCGTGGAGCCCTACGAGATGGACACTTGATGAATTTTCCAAGGATGTTACGTCCCTCAATTGGCAAGAAATGTCCCCCCTCAATTGGCAAGAAATGTCCCCGGACTTTTCACGCTTAACTGTGTGAAAATTCACCAATTTCAAAATTCACCTCTAGAATTCACCAAAAAAACCTCCACTGCTCTCGTGTGAAGTTACCAGGCCGACCTTTTCAAGTCATTTCAATGACTGACTGAGCCCAGCAGAGAATTTTCGGGTTGGTTGAAAAGGGATCAAAATTCAAAATCGCAATATCAAAAATGCATGAAGGGTAGCAAGCAAAGGAGTCAACAAGAATTGCTTCGTTTGGAGTCAGTTACGTAAAATGTTCACTGTGGAGTGGTGGTTTGCACAAAAATTATTATGAATTATGATGTGAAAAAATCAGTCAAAACAAAACCCGATTTAAGTTTGATCGAGAAGAAAATGCATTTGACACCGAATCGAACCTTGAGAATGGTTGATTTAATGTCAATTTCACAAGAGAACTCTGGGGGTGCCAGTTAAAAACTGAAAATTGATACAGAGACCTGAATCTCATCACGTTATTCGTAGTAATTTAATTCGGTTTGGTTCGGTTTCCGCTGCAGGCCTGCGGACGTCAAGTTAGTTAAAAAATTTCTGTGAAAATTGAAATAATCAGCGTGCCAACATTTTGAGATCTCCAATTCAGAATTTGGGCCATGGTCCATAGTTCACATCATCAACTGTGGGCAAGGACAAATATTTGAGCGCCATTCATAGGAACAAAACAAAAGTAATATAATATAGGTAGGTTGTTCAAGTTCCAACTGGCTTTAGCCAGTTGCACTGATCCAAGACTTTCCCTTTCTTGCACACTTTGACATCGGTCTTTCAGTGGGTTCCAGGCAAAATTTCAGTTCCGTGTTGTTCATAGTTTCTTTTCTGTTGTCGATTTAGTATGTCGCGCTCCGTTATCTGACAGTCTGAGCGAATTTGTGCCAGAATTCGCGTCACAGTTTGATATAATTTGTGATCCACAGAAGCCAATGAAATTAAAGAAATCATGATGGTCATATAGCCAGAGGCTGTGTGATCACATTACATGGTAATTGCATGAGCTGCAAGGTATGGTATGGGTATGCCCAAGCGTCCTTGTGAGGGGATGGGGGCAGCTTTTTGGAGTTTTGAGGGTATCGCTCGGGGGGATTGCCCTAAACATGGAAAAACCAGCATGGACCAATATCATGAATTCCTGGTCCAGAAAGTAAGATAGGAAATAAATTGCAAAAGTCAAGGGAAGGCCTCAAAAGACACCCTTATCACAAAACTCTGCACCCTTGCTTTGAAAAACAAGGTTGGAGTTGAAGCATTTCTTGACCTCAGCATCAAATTACTGCCCAAACATTCCTTTTTTGCACACTGGCACCAGCAGATTTCCTCCCTTTCCCAACCTTGGCTAAAGAAAACCATTAGGGGCACCTTCAAAATGCCATGGAGGTGAATGAGGCAGTGGGCGAGTTGTTTTTCGATGCCTCAGGAGGTCTTCTGAAATTAACTGGTTAAACTGACCCAGAGATGGCAGAAAGGTGCCAACTTGGCAGAGAGCTAGTTAGAGAAGGTCTAGACGATACACCAAATTTCAGCCCAGAAATCCATCGCTTTCTTGCCAAAGCCAGGTGGAACTTGAACAACCTACGTACATGTCAACATTTTTATCTCATTTAGGAATTTGGGCCATGGTCAAATTAATAAATTGTCCACAATTTTTTGCAGTGGTAATTTGTAATTTTTTTAATACTCATTGTTGAAAGAAACATCAATATTTGTGCCATTTAAGGGGGGACCATAGGTAGGATTTTGTAAAAAATCTTATTTTTTGGTAATTTTGGTTTTTTATCATTTAAAGGTAATTAGGGTGTGCTGAATCCATTTCTGTGGTCAGATTTCACCTGAGATGCTTAGTTTTATCACAATATGCAAAATACGCGAGAGACACACTTTTGCGCCAAAGCCGTATTTTGTTGAATTATCCATTCCGCCTGGAATAAAACATACCTTCCATACTGTCTATTTTTTGTACACCCATTCCTCCTGTTGGTTTAGGTTCTGTAGGCTCCAATTCCCCTAATAGGTCACCCATTCCCTCATTAGACTAGACTACCACCCATTACCAAAAAAAAAAAAAAAAAAAAAGAACCCCCGATTACCATCTAAAACAAAAATTTATGTGTAATAGGTTCGTATAACGAAACTAATGCATTTTTTCTTTCCCTAGGTTGTTTTAGATGAGACAAGAAATTTTTTGCTCTAAAGTTACTTTGCTTTTCTGACTTTGTTCTTGGCTGGAAGATGGGGAACAGATCGGGCAATGCGCCTCGATCATTTGGAAAGAAGAAAGTTCATCGACGCAGTCAGCTTCAAGCTGCAAGGATGAAAGGAAAGGAATCATCCAGTGATGTGAGGCATAAAAAATGTTCCTCACCACATCCTGCTTGTTCCACTTTTGGGTCAACATCAATAGAACTAACACCAACAGCAGGAACATCTGGGTGTTCGAATATCATTTCTGAAAAGCCCTCAACATCGGAGAGAAAATTATCTGGCTTTGTATCTCCCCGCGAAACTAACAAAATGACGAAACAAATTCTGCCTAATTCAATTCTGATGATAAAGAAACAGAATTTGAACAATCTTATTAGTGTCATGAAGTGTGACGATTGCTCAGCCCCTCTAACAGTTGATGTGACAGACATTGGGAAAGGCACCATTGCTGAAATGTCTCTGCAATGTTCCAAATGTAAGAATGTGATCAAGAAAGAAAAAACCTGTTCGTATATTCCCGAAACCAAAATACCTGAGACTAACATGAGGCTGGTGTCTGGTGTAATGGCTGTTGGGTTGGGCCATTCAGCTTTGGACACCATAGCAATGCATTTGGAAACCCTGAGTTTGACTGAAGCATCGTTTCGTTCTACTGCGAAACATGTTGGCCAGGAGACAGTAAAAGTCTGTGAGCAGGCTTTGCAAGAAGCAAGAGTCATTGTTCGAAAACGGTATCTACAAGCTAACCCTCTACTGACAGACACATCTTGCATTGATGTCGCTGTTAGTTTTGATGGATCTTGGCAGAAGCGAGGCCATACTTCCAATTATGGTTTTGCTTCCGTCATAGAACTTGAAACCGGATTGGTTTTAGACTATGTCCTTTTCTCCAAGTTCTGCTTGGAATGCAGTTTTGCAGAAACAGACCTTGGTCCCACCAGTTCGGAATTCGATATATGGTTCACAGGCCACAAATCCAAATGTTCCAAAAACTTTACCGGCCCTTCGGGGAACATGGAAGCAGAAGGTGCCAAAGTGTTGTGGTCAAGGTCGAAGGATGTTTGTAACATGCGTTACAAGACAATGCTGTGCGATGGGGATTCGAAGGCCTGGCTCGAGGTCAAACGCATCTATGGAGATGAACCAGGTGATGCAGTCGAGAAAGAGGACTGTATAAATCATGTGGCCAAAAGGCTTGGCACCGGTCTGCGAACCCTTGTTACAGCCTCAAAAGCACGAAAAATAAAGCTAGATGGGAAAGGTGTAGGAACTCTGACTGGGGAAACAATCAAAAAGTTAACTTTTTTTATGGCCGTGCAGTACGCAGAGTATCTAATGACTGCAATGAAGGAATTACGATATTATCCGCAGCAAGTGTGGAAACCTTACGAAAGGCTGTCTGGGCAACTGTGTACCATTGCTCGTCAACAGACAATAAACCTCGTCATGAGTTTTGCCCAACTGGAAAAGATTCCTGGTGTTTTTACAAAAGAGCTGCTGCCACAGCATCCAGGTTCGACAAAGTTGGTCTTCCTTCACACAAAGAGAACACCAAAACGTTCTTGAATCCAACCGTGGTTCAAGCCATCCAGCCTCTATATTCTCGTCTTACTCATCCAGACCTTCTCAACAGATGCTTGATGCAGAAGACCCAAAATGCCAACGAGAGCCTCCATTCGGTGATATGGTCTTCCCTTCCTAAAACCAAGTTTTTTGGTTTTTACCGGGTTCAACAAGGAGTGGCTGCAAGTATTATGAAGTTCAACATGGGGCAGATGGCAGCCTTGAACATCATTGTTGGAGTAGGCCTATCCACCGGCAACTTATCCATCAGGATCCAGAAGAAAAAGGATGCCAGGAGAAACTACAAAGCCCAGTACGATTCAAGAGCAGCAATCAAGGATCGCCGATCAAAGAAGGCAATCGCAAAGGCACTTTCTGATTTTGTAAATATTGGTGCAAAAGAACAGAAGTATGGAGCTGGGAAGTTTTAAGTGCACCTGATATGGACTTTTTTGGAAGTAAGTAAAAAATTCATGCCCCAATGACCTACTTTGTATGTATGAAGGTACCATATTCTTTCTATTGCATATTATCTGTGTACTGAACTACCTAAACTTTACAGGCTTTTTTCTCTGTTTTGATTTCCGCCTGCCTTTTTTCACTTTGAATTAGCATATCTTTGCAACCGTATGGGCTAGAAATGTCAAAATTGGTGGACTTATATAAAAAATGCCAAGGAAGATAGTGACAGAGTCGGAATTTTGATTTTTATCCTCTAAACCAGTTCAATGGCCATCCATACCATTTTGGACAGGCGCTAAGAGTTGCGAATGACATTTGAGGTGAAAATAATATGGGATAGAGATGTAAAATGTCAAATATGGCTATGTCACTATCTTGGAGCTTCGTTTCTATGCAAAAAAATCAAAATCCTACTCTCATAGCTTACACGGTTTTCATACGCAAGCAATTATAGCTGGCGCTACATTCCTTATCTTCAAACATGCATAACTTGAAAACGGTTTGACCTAGGTAGTTGAATTTTTGCATGAAAACATCTCTTTACCATCTAAAAGTGTGTGCCAAATTTGAACCAAATCGGATAAACCGTTCGCGATTTGGATTTCTACCTATGGTCCCCCCTTTATGTGCCTTCATCCATTGAACTGAACTGAACTAATCTGAATCATCACTGTCAACAACATAAACCACTTTCTTCTGTGAGCATCGTCTACTGCTTGATCTAGTGGGAGATGTTGTTGTTGTTGTGTTCATTCTGCTGCTGCTGGTGCTCTGTTTGGAAAACGAGTCCTTGATGTTGGCAGCTAACGACGGTTTATTCTGACCCTGAAAAGAGTTTATCAAGTGACCTGTTTAGTGTTTATGTGGTGGCAGCAAGGCATGCTGCTTGCACAAAAATTATGCTTGCAGCGCAGGCAATATCAGGCTTTGTTCCTTGAGCCACACCAGACCTACACACCACCTTCAAGCCACACCAGACACTTGCATTGACTTCAGCCAAAAGTGATATCATGGAGAAGGATGGAGGGACGGCAGTCCTCTCCAGAATAACAATTCAATGCAGACGTTGTTTTAACCAAATGTGAAAAAAACGGAAAGTTAAACTAAATGTACCATGATGCAGAAATGCAGAGAAGTTTTTCACCCATCTGATGATGATGCTTCTTAAGGTGCAGAAACAAGAAACATAAAAAAAAGAAAACAGTACGGAAGATGAGTGGCAGATGAATGGGTGAACTGAAACTGTTGAAGATAAAAAAAAAATAACTGAATAAACGAAACAAAAAAAAAAACAGCCAAAAATCAAAGGTGATAATATGGCACTGGAGAAGACTGAAGTAGAACTAAAAAAAAAACGAATTACGTTCAGTTGAGTTTGTTTGGCATCTCTCAGAAGGTGTTACGAAGGGTCCGCCAAAAGTAATGCAAGTTGGCACATTGTGCTGGAACCCAAAGTGTGATTTCAGTAATTTTTGTACACTTGTTTATTGATCTTTGATAGACGTTTGGGCAAAACAAGCCCTGTGTCAATCTTCTTATTCTCGCTGTACAAGCACTTGAATTTGATGTCTTTGGTGCTCTGAAGAAAAAGCATGGATTTTTCAAATGAGACCCAACACGTCTGAACAATTCTCTGGTATATCCCTGTCTTGAATGTGAAACCAAAGTCTTGTAGCTTTAGACGCAGCACATGGTGGCCAGACGCCCTCATTTCCCACTGTTGCCTGAAGGATTAAACAATTTTCCTGTGGTACAGGCTGTTTCAAACATGACACTTGCTCTCAAGCAAAGAAATCGGGTAATGAACGAGCGAAATATTGATGGTGAACAAAAGCAGTTGCATATGACAACGGACCAACCGCATTCGATTTAGCCAAAAACATCCTTCTGTCTACTACTTTAATTTTAAACATCCTTGCACGAAAGCGATTTCCCAAAATCCACACCAGAATAGCTCAGAAGGCTCTCAGATTCCATAAAAAATGAGCTCAATGAAAATTCGACATCAGATAAAACCCAGAAAATTTAGGTCATCCAGCAAAAGAGAAATATATTCTTGTGAGACATTTACAAGCACATCTCAGCTCAGCTTGTGCAGCTCTTTCCTTTTTCTAAATATCAAGCTGGCAATGGCATGACTGCATTTTTTCCAACAGCCGACCCTTGTCAAAATCATCCGATTCAGAGGCAAAAAAGCGCCAACTTTGGAACAACGTGGGGCTTCTGGCAGTTGCATGAGAAAGGTGGAAATTTGCATCGATGTCAGTGAAGAATGCTTCTATTTCTATTGGTTTTTTCCAGTGTACTTGATCAAAGTTGTGCTCAAAGCAATTGAAGGAGCAACTTGCATTACTTTTGGCGTCCCCTTCGTATCTAATTTGACAGATGTTGATGGAAGTAAAACCAGGTCTCATCCATCATGATTGGAAAAACAGTGAAAGTATAAAGTTCCGTCGGACAGAAAAACCACGTTGGCGTTGAATCCATATGAACTCGGTGTCATTGGGTGATATTGCAGACAGTATCTGTGGGGTTTGGTCAGACCATCATCTAAGAGGATGACTGTGCAGATTGGAAGATTGGACTCTAGTATTAATAGCAGGTTACAAAATTTGGAGAGTTGAAGATGGGGGGAGTTGTTGCAAAGCAGACGTTGTTTCGGTTGTAATGGTAGAATGGAGACACTTCTGAGTAGACTAAAGGAGTTCAATTGCATTTGCTTGACGATATTCAAAGTCATCACAAATGAGTCATCTAGCATCATCAAGTTGTACTAGCGATAATTCGATATCACAAGTTGAGTTACTTTTACAAAAAAAAATTGGATTTGTGTTGATGCTTGATCATTCGATTTTTGGCAGATGGAAGTATGGTTCGGAATTGGGTTGACAATGATAAGCAGCCGTTTTTGAGCCACAGAGAGGTGACGCTAACTGGGCTTCGGTGTGAACAGATTGATTCATGTGCTTCTGGGATGCATTTCACGCAACTTCAACCTGACCAATGGGTTTTGGGAGATGAATCAGATGGATGATCTGCCATGAAGGAGTTCATAGTGAACTTTATTTAAAACACTGATGGTGCACAAGCTTCAATTGTTGTAGTTCCACCAATGCACACTCATGGACTGAGTTTGGCATTTTCCTTTCCAATGTGAGTTCACCTCATCTACACACGAGATCATTACGGCCTCATCACCAGAATACAATTCTCATGGACTGAGTTTGGAATTTTCCTTTCCAATGTGAGTTCACCTCATCTACACACGAGATCATTACGGCCTCATCACCAGAATACATTTCGGCCCGGAATGTGAAAGAGGCAAACTCAAAATGGAGGGACCATCATATGGGGCAAATACAGAGGGTAGGGGGGCGACTGCCCTACCGGCAGTCAACAACTGAACAACGGAATGGATGGAAAATTATGATTCTTGAAGAAAGAAATTTTTTGCTCGTACAAGATTTTTCTTGCTCCCCAAAAATCAACCTTTGCATGCATTTCAGATCAACAAAGGATTCTTTGACATAATTATTGAAGACTGTGACATCAATTAGGTATTGCAGAATTTGCATGCACAATTTTTCAAAAATTGCTTAATTTTGCTCGTAAAATGAACTAACTTTTCAAACATTTTTCGACCTGTGTGACTCTGCCTCTAGACCACCTGCTAAACTGCACCCCAGGGATGCCATAGGCACAGTCAGGCTGGCAGCCCCACTACCCCAGCTATATTTCAGAAGAAATGTGACTTCTAATATCTGAAGATGCCATTTGGAGAAGCCAAATTCGTCAAAAGGCTCCAGCTTTTTGGGGACTCCGTCCTCCAAACCCCTTTCCAGTTACTCTGCCCACTGAACCCCTGCTGGGGAACAACAGCTTCAACGTGGGTCCCATCCCCAGATCCCCTGGCCCTGTGCTCCGGATGCCCCCTTGGCAAAAGGCTCGATTCCCCACACCATTACAATATCGGGATGAGAGTATATCCATTTTCACCTACTACACAGGCACCGACCAAAGAACACAACAAGATAATAATTATTCTAAATGCTTTTCAAAGGCTTTTATGCTGCAGTTGTGACAAGTTTCAAGTGCAAATATCTTTTTCGGGTCACTTCAAGTCTCTCTGAATTAACAAACGACACTGCACTCAGCTAAAAAAAACATTACATTCGTTCTTTTCACTGGCAGACTGACTGAATAATCTTCTTGGTGTTTTTGCTTCTGGGCTTCAGACAGGCCTGTCAAAATCCGCACTTGTGAGATTATACGAAGGTCGGTAAATGAGTTTTGCAAGTTGGCCATAAAAATTGTAAAGGAACGATTTGCAACGAGTTTTCTTCCAAAAATCAAGAAATGCACTCATTCGCAACATAATTGCAAATTTTCAACCATCTTGTGTGAGTGTCTGGAAAACTGTGATCTCACGTCGTCTGAATTGGCTGATTTTGACAAGTGTTTGACCCGAAGAAATTGAAGTCCAACCTTGTTATTTTGAATTTTCGGAAAAGGTCAAAAGTGGCACAGTGCATGGTCTGATGTGCCTTGTGGACAAGTATCAAGACCAACTTTCTTCTCCAACAGGTTATCCCAATTTCTTGGCTTCATGACGGGTCTCATCACGACTGCAAAGCCCTCGAAATGTGAGTCATGCGGGTTGTTCAGGTGTGATTTTGAGAAGATGCGCTTGATGTGTATCCAAATTTGGTCCAGATGTGTGATTTTTGCGATGTTTCGGAAGGAGACCAATGTTACTTGGCCACCAGGCCAAGTAGCACTGAAATCTATGTTTTAAAAAGATGCAAATACTAGATGGGATTTGAAGAGGAAAACCTTGTGGTTCAGCGAATATTCATTCATTCAAACTATGTCAATTATTTGCCGGTGTTCACCCAACAGCAAAATAATGTTTCATCATGTTTGTTTATTCTCCGTTGATAAATTTCAACAGTCAGAGTTGAATAATTTCACGTTTTAGTTACGCATAAACTAGTTTGTTTACTTTCGTGCCCAATGGTGTTTGGACAATTGCTTGTGAGACACACATTTGACCCAAAGTTTCCGGAGTCCACTGTAATTATGGTAGATTGCTGAAACTTGCCACAGAATAGGCACTAACTGGAGGCTAAATCGCCAACAATTGCGCTCTCACTATGCGTAACCACTTTCTTACACAAACTATATTTTGTTCCATTCGTGATTGGTATTTTCTTTGCATTACAAGGGTTGCCTTTGAAACACCCTGTACCACATTGGAAATGTTGAAACCAACAACAGGTTGCTGCCAAAAATGGTCACTGACCCACTTTTGAAATGGCCACTTTTGAAATGGCCTGAATTTTGGTAGCTATTCTGGAGGAGACATCTAAATGAACAATTGAAATTCAAATTGTCGACTGTCTCAGAACAACCATGCTTTTTCGGCACAGATAGAACCTTAAGATTTTTAAATGCATGTATCTAAGTATCACAGAGGCTGATTCAGATTTCCTTTGGAACATTAGTCAAAAAGGTTTTGGCATCACAATTGACCAAAAAATCACGAAAATCGGGTGAATGCCAGCCAAGCTCTGGGCCAACTTGCAAAACTCATGTACCGACCCACGTAAAACACTGGAAAACTTGAGGAAGAAAACAAGGCAATTTGAAAACACTGAAATGAGAAGAAACTAATTACCCTTGTTCCTCCTCTGGTCCCTCTTCCCCTTTTAGGTGGTGAACTATCATGATAATCACCACTGGACCTGGAAGTGGAACCTCGTCCTCGGCCTCCACGGCTCCCCCGTCCACCTCTTCCAGTTGTTGACCCACCTCTGCTTCCACGACTTACACTGCTGTTTGATCCACCCCGTCCTTTTCTCGATGTAGAAGGCTGTTTTATGTCACCATCTGATTCACCTCCAGAGAAATCACTGTCAAACTGACCATTTGTTCCATTTTCGGCTCTCTGCGTTTTAAAAAATTCCCGATCCATTCTCTCAAGTGTTTGACGGGCCTACAGACAGAATAAAATAAATATCAAAGCATTTACTTTGTTCTCTTAAATACGCATACGCATGATAGCTACGTATATTTTGCATCAATGACTCGTTAATGCCTGTTTTTTCAATCAAGTCGAATGAAAAAGGTGGAATCTGGAATGAACTGCTTCGATGAGACCAGATTATTCATTGCCATCCATGAATAACAGAATGAGAATGGAAAAAGGATGTACAACAGGACAGGACCACCCATCCATCCAAGGAAGTGCAACATTTCTGCTGCATGTGGGAAATTTCTGGCAATATGTGGATGGCCATGGCATTACTGATGTTTACTGCACTGCTACTTCGCAGCGGCGATTTTTTCCAGACTCAGATGGTGCGTGCATGTTCAGGTACGTTAAGCGATCCATGCCGTTTGTTGCTATTAATTACTGCTATTAATTACAGAATACCTTTTGGAGTTTTGAGCCTGCCATTGCTCAAGCCGGTAGATCGTCAGGTCAGGACTCAGGGAAACAGAAATGAGAAATTGCTTCAAATTTATTCACAAAAAGCGATCCTCAATTCTTGTGTCTCACGTGATGACTTTTGTGCGGCAGTTAATAAAATCTTTTTTTCAGTGTTTCGGTGGCGAGAACTGCACTGCAATGAACTGATGAAGCTCTGTGAAGGACCCTAGAAATGCAGTCAATTTTTTTATAATTATATAAATAAATAAATGAATAATGAATAAAATTAAACCGTAAAAATACCTCCATGCAGGCACTGTGCAGACTATTGATGCTGAAAATTGAGGCATAATTACGAAGTGGACGGAAAAACCACCACTGGGATCTACAAGTAAGTTGTTCCATGTTCACAAAATGCACAAATGCTGATCTCAAAAATTTCACATTGAACAGTGCCAGATCGATTCGCATAACAAAAGGTTACGAAAGAACCAAGCATAACGAAAGAACCAATTATTCCAAGTTCAAAATGGTAGCATGTACGTAAGGACAAACAAACCTCAACTAATTCATCATTTGCACATGTTTCACGTTGCTCCCTCTGCCGTATAACAGCAGCCTCAAAGTCATCTGCACTGACATTTTCATTGAGAAATAGACGCAAAATTTTTCGCTTTTGATGGCTGAAAATGAAAAAGAGAAAAACTTTGTGATGATGAAAAAGAAGCCCTGCACCTCACAACCCAACGTGATTCATCTGTTGCCTCACATTAAGATTCTTGCAGCAAGGCAATGAATGTTCACTTGCTTCCCTTGCTACTCAACTCAATCTCAATTTCTCCCTGAAACAATTCCCTGGGGCTCAATTGACAAGACTCCTCATATGCAGTGACACCTATTTGTCAAAACAAAAGTAAGTGGCATGGTTAATCTAATTTTCCAGAAATTACAGCTTTGTTTCTGTCTGTCCCCCTCACACTTCATCAGAAAAGAAAAATTCTAAACCAGCATCAAAAACTAATCAACATTCGAACTGAGGAGTTCGAGCTAAGCCAGGACCAAACACATTGATCCAATCAGAGCCAAATCAGGAAAATCTGGCTTTTGCAGGCCTGACCTGTCTGTCATTAAAATGCACAACAGAGCCAATATAACATAAACATCAATCACCAAAGCATTTGGAAGTAAAGTAAAGGAACAAGCAAAACAATGAAGCATGGACCTGGAGACTTGGATGTTTTGTCAACCAGACCAAATTTTTTTTTGGTCTGATTGACAAAACATCACGTTGATATGAGCCCATGCAGAGCAATCTGCATAGAGCTTCGGTCCGGATTAGCTTGTACGAGTAGGTGGTTGCAGCACTCCCACTGATCCACCCCCTGATGATCAGTCAGTGGGAGGCAGTGTGAAACAAGCCTGGATGTTTGACGGCCGCATCGATGCTTTAGAGGCATCAACCGTTCAACCTGGAGATTGCATGTTAAAGAGATTAAAGCCACCAATTTGATGCTTTACGACCTCCCATTCAATTTTGAATTTGGCCATGGTTGACGAAGGCAACACAGAAAAGCCTGACTCCGGAATTGAAACCTGAAAATGAAATGATGAAGTGCAGAGTCCTATTGCAGAGTCCAGTTTTCGATGCTATAGCACTTGTGTAGTTGTTTGGTATTGTCGTGTTAAAAAATAATTAAATTGCACATTTGAAAAGACAACATTCAAAGACTGATTTGAGGTTGTCAATCTGTTCTGAGCAAACAGGGATTGTTGGGGAAAATGCTGTTTTTTAAAAAAATTGAGCATTCTGAGCACCATTTGAGGTTCCAATTTTTCAAAATTTCTTCCCCTTCGGGGAGGCCCGAACCCCTCCCCGGCGTTGCGCTTTGCGCAACGCATCGTCCATAACACGAATAATTCTTTGGCCCTCCCCGAAAATGGAAATTCCCAACCCATCACAGCTGCAACTAACATACTCGCATTCCCAGTTGTCAGCTGTTTTTCGTCCAATAATTGTGCGATACCCCAAAACATCATGCCACCTCAAAATTGTGGCTCATGCCTGAGAGTTCTGAAAAGCTAAGCATCAAGTTAGTGGTTCTGTGGAAAAAGCGAAGTAAGTAGGTATGTGAGTAGAACTAGAAAGAGAAGTTGCAGGTCGAAAAATCTTACTTGATGAGATCGATCAATGCATCCTTGTCATCTTTGTCCACAAACCGACTCACTGCTTCAGCCATGCCCTTCTCAGACAACACCTGAAGCCTCTTTTCCAGTTCAATACCACCAAAATAGTCAATTACAAGACTCTCAACCTTTGATCCGATCTGATTGAACTGCAGCAAAGAATGAAAAATGCAATGCAGTCATAATTAGAGAGAACAAAAACCAGCCATCTCAATCACTCATTCATTGCCTTGGTGCATCTTTGAAATGAGTGCCATCTTCAGTCCAATTTCACTGAATCATTTTCATAAAAAGAAATCCTTTCCTCTTTCTTTTTGAACAAGGTTTAGAGTAATGATAGGTTAATTTAAAATTGGTGAGAGAAGGAGAGAAGGGGTTGACTGGATGAGAACACTTCCGCACATTTTCAAAAAAAAAAAAAAACGACTTCATTGCTTTTTGGATAAAATTGGCCTAACATGAAAAAGATGTTTGAATTTGACATTTCATTCATTGGCATCATCAGGGACATGGCCCCAACGGTCCTGTGATAAGTGGTTCCCCGCAATGTGACAATAGAGAGGATACCTTCAGTGAGTCCTTATGTGACTGACATATAAGATAAGAGATGATACCCAGCGTGGCTAAAGGTGATTAACCAGTTCACATGGCTGGCTACCTACTTAACATTTGAGAGAGGGCTAGAACACCACAATAGCAATCAATTAGTGATATTGTTTGATTACCAATGGAGATGTTTGTGCACTCAGTCTGCCACACCCCGCAGGCATTAGCAGCCCCGTCTGCAGCATCCCGGGGGAAGCGACAGAGCGAGTGAACCCAGCAAGCAAACCAGTGGTCCTTTAGTGGACACAACAGAGATTAAAGTGGTAGGTGTTCACGTAGCCTTTTGTGCCTTGATTTATCCATGGTGATGGGCTGTGTTGTGCAGCTGTTAGTTCCGTTTCTTCCCCCTTAAAGGAACACAGGTTGGAAATTTTTAGGACTGGCATCCTTAAAGGACTCGCAAGCCCTTGTGGATTGAGGGAGAGCGGGGGTGTTGGGCGACGCTCGGTCCGCTGCCAGCCGTTTACCGTCGGCTGCTTAGTCTGGGCTGTCACATGCATGTCCTCATCCACGCTCTCGCCTTACTTCCCCTTTCCGGCACATTACAACGGGGGAATGGTTCGCCTTGTGTCAATCGTGCGGCGAAGCGCTGTCTGCAAATTGCTCAGTTGACAAGTACAGGAAGTCACGGAAGCACCAGCGGCGTTCGCCAGCAGTACGCTCACTCCCTCTTCCCAGCTGCTTGAAAGCGGGGTTGCACTGACCACGCAGTGGGGAGCCGCGCCAATGGATCGCCGACTCCGGGCTGGTTACCAGCTTAGATCTGGGAATGGACCCCGACCCGCTTCCAGACCTCAACTTTATCCAACCCCTCACAAGGCATCAGATCGGATCTGATCCCAGGTCTCACATCTTGGACCTCAAGAGCACTTCAAAAATCATTTGAGTGCATGTTAACAGCAAATCTTGCATGCGCTTCTGACACCTCATGACCTTTTGATGTTGCCCAAATGAATTTTTGAGACAGCCGACCACGATGCTCAGCTTCATGACACAGGGCATTTCATATCTGAAGCCAAAGGACGATGACACCAGGAACTCCACCAGAAACAATTTAATTTCTTGCTACTACAGTGACACCTCCACAACAAACAAATACAACATACCACAACCAGAAATTGCTCTGCCGGAATTTCCTCCAAAGAGACCCCAAAACAGAGCTTGGCTTGGCTGCATTTCTGAATCATATCTGTCTCTCATCCACCAGCTGGTGGGTTCTCTATTTGTCTAATTTTGCCTGTAGAACATCTGCAACCGGTGCATCCTCACAAGACTTCAACTTCATCAAAGTCAGGTCTCTGTGGGAGGTACTACAGCGCTGCTGATTTCGGCTGTCTCTCATACACCATTGGGGCGGCTCTCTTATCTGTCCACTTTTTCCCAACAGACAATTCAGGTAAAACTTCACAATGCTTCTTCATCGAAGTTCAGTCTGTAGAAGAACCTTTCGGCTAACTTTGACTGCCTCTCATCCACAAGCGCATTTTTGCCACTGGGCACTTATTTCTTCTCCAAAGCTTGCTTACCACAGATACTACAGATGGCACCACAGGTCAACTGCTTCTTAAAATAAAACCCCAGGTAGTGCGACATGTTAACTGCTCCCTTAGAATAAAACGTGCAGATGGTGCAACATTCTGTCCTTAGATAAGTTTCTTTATAAATGGTATTTTTATGAACCAGTTTCTGCTTGAATTGTGCATCAATGTTTTTGGCACCTTTTTTTCGTTTGTACAAGATTTAAGTTAGGCATGCAAACATGAAGGCTTGACCTTGAAAAGTATCCTGCAAAAGTCAGTGTAAAGAGGATTGTGAAATTTCAGGTGCTGCCAGCAGGGAATTTTCAAAATTCATGGCACAAATTTAGCTGTTCCTGCTGATGGGTTTGCACTTTTGAGGTGAAAAAAGCATTTCCCAAAATACGGATAGTTTAATCAAATATCTTGGGATTTTCAATCCAGCTTATCAATATATAAATCAATAAATCGGTAATATAACCAATAAATCGGTAAATATCGGTACCGAAATCGGTATCGGTTCGTCCCAAATTTCATGGCATGTGTGGAAACTTGGTTGCTCAAAAATTGTTTCAAAAGTGTTTCAAAAACAAGTGTCTTGTCCATCAGTTATGCATGTGACAATTTCTGCACATGCACCACGAACGGGAAAATCAGGAAACACTGTTAAGAATTGACATAACAGCCTCATCAGATCATTCATACTAACTAAAGAATGGATAAAGCTGCTGTCAATTTTACGAGTAATTTATTATGCTTCCTAGTTCTGTGATGTGATATGCAGACTTAGCTGAATGAGCCACAAACCATATGAAGACCAATTGAATCTGATTGAACATTTGAATTTAATGATGAAAAAAAATATGATGAATTTATGGCAATTTGCCATTTCTTGTGCAAAACCAGGTGACTCCAAAATTGATTGCTTTTTCAGGGCAATCACTGGGCCAAAATGAAGAGAAAAAAAGTGTCTTGTCCACTTCAATTCCCCACCTTTTCCAGGTTTATCAGATCATTCAAGTCGCTGAGCACCTGCAAAAACACAGAGGAAGATTGTGTGTAACTGCACCCATCCAATCTATCACTCGTATATCAGTTAGCCTGATTCCATCAAAACAGACCTGATTTTCAAAGAGATCACCAAGCACCTCCTCGTCAATCCCTGTATCCCTGTCTCCACCACCACCACCAGCAGCACGTGCTTTCCTTTCCTTCTTGAATAAAATCACATCATTGGGATTTGCTACTTGGTCAGTAAATCCCTTCCCAAATCTTATTGCATTAAACAGCTGATCCTCATGGCTGTATTCTACCCTCAGTCGAATCAGGGGTTTCGTTGGCTGCTTCGGGTGACCTGGAAACAAGCAGATCAAAATCTTTAGAAAAGCCACTGCACGATCCCGATATTCTCTGAAGGTCTGCAATGTAACTGAGTTTGTGGGATCAGTTGCAGGAATAAATCAAACATCTATACGAATTTAACTACCAGTTTATGTGTGTTTCAAAGCGGGTGGAGGAGAACACATGCCTGAATAGCCGTAATGGAGATTAGGAAAAGTTTTGCCTTGTGCTTCTCTTTTACTTTATCTTGGCCAATTGGGTGCACTTTGCAGTTCCCAAATTTGAACTTTCTACATCTTTTTCTTTTGGACCAAAGGCATCAGCTCTTTGTTAACCCAAAATCTTTTAAATTAATTTAGGTTGTTGAAAAAACCTATATGGAACAGGCTCATGATAAAAACATTTTGATATCATAAATTTTATAATCAAGATATCACGTGGAAATTTGCCCCCTTCCCCTTCAAACTTGTTCCAGAGCAGGATCATTCCCTTCCAATAGAGCAATGGTAACAAAAGAATTAGGTAATTGCTTCAGGTCAAAAGCTGATGCGAGATTATTAACGTAAGGATATCCCGGACAGTTAGGATTTAGCCAGTTGACATAAAAACTCTCCAAACACAACAAAATGCTGGAGCACAAACTGTGAATGCGGAGCATTTGGTTGCCTGCAAGCAACCCCAATGGCCATTCCCCCCCAGGCAAACGGAATTCAATAATTTCAATCCACAGTTTATCTGGCTAGGGAATGTTCAGAGCACTCCTGGTCTCATGGAGGGCCACACCACCACACCGGAAAGGCCTGTCATTTCTGACAAGCTTGAAAGCCAGGCTGTATAAAAAAAGCATTTTGTGCAGATGTCGTCATGAAGCCCTGTTTCACTCAGAGCACATCAAAGCAGTGATTGTGCAAAAGCAGTTTTAACTCATCCTCATGAGCCATGAGTGACTGAACATTACAATGCGATATAAGTAGAGCCCACGGAATTTCGTTTTTATTTTTTGTCAATTTCGTTTTGAAGGTTCAAAATTTCGTTTTTTAGTGTTGAAATAAAAGTGAAATTTCGTTTTTTCTCATTTTTGGCCTTTTTGTAGGCTGTAAGATTCATCCCGCGGGGGTTTGTATGTGTTGAACTGCAGTTTGCCGAATATGGGTCCAATGAAAAACTGGCAGGACTTTCTCTTGAATCGGCCTTCTTCAGCAAAATTATTTCAGCAAAATAATTTTGCTGCCTTCTCAGGCAGCAAAATTATTTTTTTTTATAGTGGCTGGTTTCCTCCTCATTTCCATTTATAATAGAAGCTGAAGAACCTCTCCTGAATCTTATATCGCATGGCCTATGGGTAAAGAGATGGAATACGAAGGCGGAAGCATTTGGAGATTTTTAATCTGAGTTTTCATTTTTTTATTTTTCCTCGAAACAATTTGTTCTGCTTCAAACTTAGTGGTATCTGGCTTTGAGTCTGAGAAAAGCAAAGAGTGCATCCTGGGAGACAAAAATATTACATTTACAACAGACCAAAAACTGATGTGATGTATTTCTCTGGTCTCTTTGTGAACATGACTGAGAGAAAAAATGTGCACTAAGTCAATGGCACTTTGCTAATAATGACATGGAAAGGGAGTGTTTGTGTGCAAAAGACAAAATTCGTGAAATTTCGTTCTGAAACGTGAATTTCGTGCTAATGATGCAATTTCGTTTTTTGTCGTTTTATAAATTTGGTGCCATCTGACTTCCCACAGGCACAATCGGCGAAGAAATGTTGATAAAAGTGGAAAAATCAGAAATCGTTTTTTTCGTGCTTATTCCCTTTTCGCGAAATTTCGAGGGCTCTAGATATAAGGAGCTCGATATAAGGATGATCCGATAAGGATGATATAAGGATAAGGATCGATCGATCCTTGTCCTAATCGATATAAGGATAAGGATCGAAATAGGATGATCCGTCACTGGCTTGAAGTTGAATAAGACAGTCTCCGGAGGACGAGGGGCAGGGATTTTTGGCGCAAGATTTGCCACTTGCATGGAACACCGTTGCAGCTAGAGCCAGCACTAGGCCCACCAGCTTCATGTGAGATGCGAGGGCCAGCGAGGGCAATGAACACATGACAGATTTTCAGAAAGAATGCCAGCAAGCCTGAGGTTGACATGATGGCACTTGATGTAACCAACAAGGAGCTGCACACTTTGCCCACCCATCACTTAGATGGTGCTGAGTGAAGATGCTATGGAGAATGAGCTTCTTGCTGGCAGACGCAACGGCGAGCGAAAAGTAGTCGTGAAATTTGTGTTCAAGGTTTCTCATGTAGCACATACAGGACTCAATTTCTCAGTTACCAAGAGATCGCCATAAGTGGGGTGGAAACTTGGAGAACATGTGATAGAACAAGAAGACTCACTCGACGATTTGTTCTCCATTTGAAGGCAGCGGAGCTGACATTTCGGAGGCATCCCGTTCTCCGTTGAGGAAGCCAACCGATTGATCAGTAGCAGACGGCGGCTGAAACTCCACGGTGCATTCTACACAACCAATATCGAAGTCGAAGTTGTCAAATGAAACCTGTGTTGTCATGTTGAATTAAAACGATATTTGGCACAAATGGATGTTCTTCACTGGGGGGAGGTCGGGGAGTGGAAGGTGAGGGGGGAAACAAGGGGGGTCAACCTGGGATTGTGGAGAAAAGGGGTCTACATGAAGGATGGAGTGAAGGCCCCAAGTTCCAGTTGAAAGCCATGTCTCCTCTCTTGAGCATTGAGTTGAGATAATCAAGAGAGGAGACATGGATCTTAACTGGAACCAGGGGCCTTCACTTCACCGTCATGGAGACCCCTCTTCTCCGCAACCCCAGATTGTTCCCTCCCACTCCCCTTCCACTCCCCAACCCCCACCCCCCAGTGAAGGAACATCCATTTGTGCCAAAGCTAGTTTTCATTCAACATGACAATACAGGTTTCATTTGAAAACTTCCGACTTCGATATTGTGACTTTGAGAATGTGCCATGGAGTTTCGGCCGTCGTCTGCTACACTGATCCATTAGTTGGCATCGTCAACGGAGAGCGGGATGCCTGCGAAACGTCAGCTCCCCTGCCTTCAAATGGAGAACAAATCGTCTAGTGAGTTTTATTGTTCTTATTAGTTTCCACCCGTGCAGAAAAATCACAACCTTTTGAAATTCCAGACATATATGCACCACCACTGAAAACAAGAAAATACCATTCTTGTGAAACACATTCGACACTCTTGAAGTTGGACGACTGAGGTCTTTTGACCCAACGGCAACAGTGTCGCAGCTACGAGAAGCCTCTTGCTGCAGTTTTTTTTTACTGGTGAATGGATGAAGACCATAAGAATGAGCGAAGCAAAAACATGCGAGCAGAAATGCAAACAAAAACTTGTTCAGAATCTCTGTGTATATGTGACAGTGCATTCCGTTGACTTGAAAGCTTTCTTTTCTTCTTGGGGGGAGGAAAAGAAAAAACAACCAAAAACCAATAGGCATAACCATTTCTCTCACCTGTCAGTTGGTTCACAGATTTGTTAATCAGTTGCTGGACAACCTCTTTGATGTATGTCTCTACCTGCAAATGCAAACGAAAATGTTGAATCAACATTTAAATTTAAATAAAGAGAGCCTCAACGAAATTATCTTCTTTTGTTTGCTCAATTTGTCCGTCGGGTTGAGCCCTTCAAATGAAGCAGCATTTGGAATATTTTGACAGAACTAGAGAACAGCAAGGGTCATCCGTATTCCTTTGCAACATTTTTTCTTTGATTTTTGATTTATTTGACTGCCAGGCCATCGAGAAGGACTGGACCATGAATATTCACCATTCGGATTACATGTACCTAAGATTACATTTCACATTATTCCATTTGAAGTAAAAACTGAGAATGCTTCACAGTATGCTCCATTCAAAGATTCAGCGAAACTTGAATTTCTCTGTTCTCTTGAATCAAACAGCAGTTATCGGTCAGTCAGTTTTTAATTTGTCGGAATTGGGTTTAGAGAGCATAGCATATTCTGATGGAGTATGTAGAGTTGCTGAGATGTCAACGGGACAACATGAAACACAAGGCAAATAAACGGTTGAACTCCATCTCCTCTCGTGTAAGTGTAATGACTGTAAAACATGAATGTGATCATATAGGGTGGCCTTCAACATCTACAAGACAGGACAGGATAGATGTTTTCTGAATCAGCACTTTTAAAAATGTCCAGGTTGACATTCTGTCATTTTCTCCAAGGGGTGAAAGATTCAATGGCATCAACAATAATTCTGAGGACACTGCCATCCAAACGCAGGCCATTTTGGTGACCTGTAATTGAGAAGTGCATGATCACCAAATAGGTACCTAATGTCAAAGCGGGGAGAAAGAGAGATTTCACTTGCAAGTCGCAGGGCAGGACAAGGCAAGGCTCAAAAAAGCATTCAGGGGTGCAGGATTTTGTATTTCACACTGCAAGTGATTCACAATATGAGAAATTGAAAACACAACATTTCACACCACCAGAAAAAAACATGATATGATGGGCCCATCTTAAAAGTCAGGGAAAAGACAAATTGAAAAAAAGAGAAATAAACAAACTTGATTAGAATCAGCTGCATAAGAATCACCGATGGTTGCCAAGCTGAGATTGTCAAAAACAAATGGACGAACTGTTTTTAGCTTCACAGCTTGACTTTTGAACAGTCGTGACTTGACACGAAGTAAGGAGACATGTTTTTCTTTTGCCTCACCATCACAGAGTGATGTTGCAACACTACTACCAGGCTGTAAGATGAAGAACTTCCGAGGGGTCATTTCAGGTACAATTTTACATTCATGTTCATGACCCCAGATGACAAGATCCAGAAAGTCTGGAAGGAACTGTTCAGGAAGGTAACAAGATGGGCCATGAGCTGTCCTGTTTTGGTGTACAACAAGAATATTGAACCACTGGTCAGGAGTCTCAGATGGTCTCATCAGAGTCACCTGAAGAAGTAAATAAAAGAATGATAAGCACATAAAGCAGCTGCGAAGAATTTTCAAGAGATGATATTTCTGGGACAGATTGCATTTTGGGCATTTCTTGCAAAGAATTATCAAAATACAATTTCTGATTGAGATAGAACATTGCTTTTTTGGGAATTTCTTGCTTGCAAATGCTTGCAGCAACTGGACTGAGACTCCTTGATAAAGTAAGTCATGTTGAAATGAAATGGCAACTTCCAGTCTGATGCAACGAAGCCCAGTCATTACCTACGTGGTGACTGTTTTTAATTGATTTTTAATCATGGAAAGGGGGTAGTATGTGTTTTTAATTGATTTTAATCATGGAAAGGGGGTAGTATGTAGAATTTCAATGGTGGAAAATGCTTGCCTCACCATACCTCCTAGGTGCCATAAGAGAAAATCAGTAGATATTCATGCAGCTACAACGAGGTTGATTTCATGTGAATACAGGATGAAGGAAATCAACTCAAACTTTCACTTTATCAGCTTCAGAATTTTTTCGCATCAGCTTTTTCGCAGCAATAGAAATCGGACGAGGGACACGAAATGGCTCAGCCTCCCGTAGTGTGTTCTGGGCAACGGTCGCCATTGCTGATTTGCCATCTGCATCCGTTAAGAGGGTAATGTAATGTAATCCAAAATGTTAATTTTTCATTTTTATTTTTAATTGTAGCCTGAAGTGTGCTGATTCCAGTTGTACTTTTTTCCTATCTGCTCTGGTTTTAAAGATATTGCATCTTGAAACGAACCTCTTCATCGCAATATCAAATATCATGACAATCGTGACTTAAAAGTAAAACGCAATGCTTTGTGTTTTGAAGCAAAAATCAACTTCCGTAAGGCGTAACTTTGTAGCCAATGGTGGCAGAATGCTGAAATTTTGAACATTTATGTAAAAACATGTTCCAAACTGACTGACGTAGCCGAATTTCGATTTTTGACCTCCAAATGCCTTTTCCAGGACGTTTCTCTCTTTAAAAGGAGACAAACTGCTTACGCAGTGTTTTTTTGACCACAATTTTTGCATAAGGGACTCCAAATCCAAAAATCTCGCAACGTCAATCAGTATCTACAACCACTGGTCACCTCTTGGTGAAAACAGAAGCAAAAATTTCTTTTCCCTTTTCCCTGGGCTTGTGTGAAAAGTTCGCGCGGTCAACGACAACGTTTTTGCTAATAACTCAGGAACCAATTGAGATATTGGTCTGAAATTTTGTACAGAAATTGATGTTATCATGGGGAATATGTGTAGAAAATTTGAACACAATTGGATAATATTTGACGAAGTTGGTTTTTGGACCTCCTACCCCCCTTAAAGAGGGGCTAGGGGTCAGAAAACATGAAAAATACATGGTTTTTGGACTTATACTTTTTGATGCCGCCACACAGTTTCATGTTGATTCCCAATGATGCTCTTCCTGTAGCTCTATTGGTTGAGGAGCTATCATGATTCTCGTACAACACTTTTTTCGCAATACAGTGTGTTTTTCATTTACTTCAAAAACCCCACAAAATTCAAAGCACGTTTTTACACCTTTCTCTTTTTTAACATTTTCAAACTTTTGATTGGTTTTTACAGCAGTCCTTCAATCTAAAAGGTAAAAAATTAGCATCCTTACTCAAAAATGCTGATCTTGTGGCTGACAGAGCCAGATTGTTGATTTTGTCCTCCGAGTTTTTTCCATTGATTTTTTCCATGATTTTTCCACGGAGTTTTGTGTGATTTTTTCCAAACAAGCCTTGGGACAATGGGCAATGACGCAAATGACAAATGCATTTGTTTTTCATGAATTTTGGATTAAATCTAAAAGCGGACTCTGTAAACCAAAAAGGACTAATTTTTGCATACATTGGTTCAGAGTGGGCAAAGAACTCAATTGGAAGAATGTGTACCAAATTTGAATAAAATCGGTTTTGAAATAAGTAACTTTGTATTTTGACCCCTACCCCCCCCCCCCCCAAGTCAATGCGTGATAAATTTGTCTTTTTGGTGAGTCATTTTTTGCAAAAACATTGTCATAAAAGTTCTCATGAGAAAATCAAAAACTCCGGCTTCATCAGCTGGATTTTCAGTTTTTTACATAAGCACCTACACCAGTTTTCACCTTTCTGTTTCTAGCATGAACAGTTACCTACCGAGTTCGAAAAGTTTGACATTGCAAGAAAATTCAAAAGTGAGAAAACCTCAATTGAAGTTTTGCATAAAATGAAGACAGATTTGTATTTCGTATTGATTTTTCTATGGTCATATGAAGGTTGTTCAATAATTAATGAGACTCACACATTTTTAGCACAGGTATCAATTTCAAACATCAATTCATATTGAATGGTTCTGAAACTCACAGAAAGCATTGTGATGTAATGAATAGCTGGTGTTCTACACTGGAATAGCTTGATAGCTTTTCTAGTGTTGGATAAATAAATAATTATTTTGTGTAGGTACATGTCTTTTAGGTTTCTTCCGTGTGCATAAGATTGCTGCTTTCCATGCCAGCAGCTTCAATTTTACCCACTCAGCAAAAAACCTGTGAAGTCCTTCATGAAATTGGCGATCTTGACAAAACCAAATATTTTTGCTCAAATTTTTCAGGTGATATTTCGAAAGACCACTGTACTCGTAGGAATGCATGAGAAAAGATTTGAAATCAATCAGCTCGAAATGCCATTCTCAGTAGTGATTGAAAAACTCTCGTATCTTCATTGTGGCAAACAGGAAAAGTTGAACATTGCATGCATATTAAAAAAATTGTGGAGAATCAGCAGGTAATCTCAGAAAACTCGTCACGGTTGTGATAAAAATTATGCAAATAACTATTCAGCACCAAGAGATAACTATTATTGGTGAAAAGGCCTCGGAAAATGAATGCTGCTCAAAGAAAAATTGAGATTAAGACAAATGGTTGTTTGAAATTATTTTGAAAGAGGAGATTCCAACCTTTAAGACAGGTACCTAGGTGAGTAAAACAAAATTGATTTTTCAAGCAAAAACAACTTTCCAAAGTGTGCCTCCTTCAACATGACCCGGCAAAAGGAAGCCATGCTTTTAATCCCAAAAAATTAAAATTCGGCAGTCTGTTTGAATGCATCCAATTTCACACTGGATTTGAAAATGACAAAGAAAAACAATATTGCTGCCTAATGTGAAATCTAAACCTAATGCTGTTGATATCACGGCCACAAGTTGTGAAAATCGAAAAATTACCATCGGTAATTTACATCAAAATGAGGTATGTACTCGCTTACTAACCCGACCTTCTCGAAACAGCCGATACAGACGCTCATCCTTGATTGAGCCTAACCCATAAATTGCAAGTCGTGTGGTGCCCTTTCGAAAAAGGAGAGGTGAGATTCTTATGTTTTCCAAATCGGTGCATTTGCCAAAGTAGTTGACCAAGCCTGAACAAGCAAGGATGTCCATTGCACTGCACTGACCGATACCTGAAAAGGATGATTAGTCTGCTTAATCCTAACTAACCTTCAACAGCGTGCAGTAAAAAATTGCTGAAAAAAGAACCGGGTGCTGGGAATGTGCAGCTCCACTTTGTCGGCACGTCGGCACTCAGCATCCGAGTGCCAAGTGCAGAATGCTTCGCGCTTGCTGAGTTTTCGGCCCCCGGCTACTCTCACAGTCCGCACCAGGTGCATTGCATTTGAATAGCTGAGCCGTCTGTAGCCAAAAGATGCAGATATCCAAATGCATAACAACCCAGGAGATAGCGCACCTCAACCAGCAAAGTAGATACCAGCCGCTGCTCTTAGGCAATTCGTGAAATGAGGAATGTACACAAAGGGTAAACGCTCACAATCAAACAAGCGCCCAATACTCCAACAACCGCTTTCCCTGCGTCTCCCTCTAACATCGAACTCAGGTCCAGCAACTAATCTGGCATATCTTTAGTCTCACAGCAGCAGCAGCCAGCAATCTGTTTTGATCTGGTTCTTGATAAAGCCCCCGTTCGCGGAGGAAAAACGTCGCCATCTTCAATATTTAGGTAGGTACCCATGGTTAGCGGCCATCTGTTATATCTTCTCAACTATTTTTCCCGTTCAGGGTACCGATGCATTGATTAATGCAGTCATATCAACAATGGGGATTTGGTTTGTCATTGTGTGCCAAGCAACAAAACGGAATGCTGGAATTATCAGCCTGTGTTGTAGCTTCTAGTTCTATGGCATGGACACCCACGAGGAAAATGATTGTGGACCAAATAAACAAACCTCCTGGGTCATCGTGATTTCCGTGGATGGAAAAAATTGGTGTAGATATGTTCAGATTTGGGTCTTCATAGTTGACAACAGGATCCAACATGTGGCCGAAGTTGACATTTTGATCACTGAGAAATTCGACACAAACTGGCCTGAAACAGAGAATGCAATGGATGATGGCTTTCACCAAATGGGATTTTACAAAATGGAGACTCAACAGACCTCCCGAATCTGGAAGAGTTCTCTTGTTCATACTTATTCGTACCAGTAACAATTATACAGCATGGATGCAAACGTTAGGTATACCCTCAAAACAGTTCAAAAACACAAACTGAGAACACACCCAAAGGTTAATTGAGAATTTTCTGCTTTCTTTTGATTGAGGATGATTGAGTGAGCTTTCTCCCAGTTGATTGATTTCCGTGATTCTGACATAATGAAAGCTTTGATAACAGGGAAAGGGAATCAACCTGCTAATTTATCGTAAACATGATGGTTTCCAAACCAGTTACCAATCTTTTTGGCCACATTAATCTGTTTTTGTTATTCGGAACCAGAAGAGCAAAGGCAGCACCGTGCCCAGCAGAGCCTGTCCAACCAGCAACCACACCTAAAATGTCCTTCGGAAGACAGTGGAGAAACCCCTTTCCCTCTGAGGTGAGCTTCCACTTGCTGTCTGCGGGCTTGCTTATTGTATAAAAAATGGTTACCAATTTACTCCCCTGGCCCTCTGTAAATCTGAGAATTGGAATTTTTACCCAAAAATTTAGATCCAAAGGCAAACTAAGTGTTTCATGTCTGGGAACAGTTCAATGGGAAACTGCTGGTGGATGCTGGTGCACTGGTTTTGGTTGGCATTAATCATTTTTACAGGGAAGAATATTTGACTTTTTTGCTCCAAAAAAATTTCACCAAATTTACTAGCATAATTGTCATGCACAGCAATCAGGGATCTGAATGCAAAAAACCGCAATTCGATCCGTTGACCCATTCAAAAGCTGAAGTGCGAAACGTGTCTTGGGGAAAATCACCGAAAATAGCCAGTATACGCCCATGGACGAGTTGACATCTGTGACCGCAGACGGCATGGGCTCTTTCCCTGCATGCTCTGACTTCTTCACTCATGTCTCCCCCTTTGCAAGTCCCATTCACCAGCGAATTTGTCATCGCAAAGCAATGAAACGGCAAAACAATAACAATTATGCATCTCCATCTTTCTGCCCCTTTTTAAGGCATTTCTATTTTCAACCATCTCGAGTTGCCATGTCTCCTTCTCCCATGCATCCCCGTTTGGCCTAACTGAAACTTGTGATGCGCCAGTCGAAAGAGCATGGCAGCCACTCTCGATTGCAAGCAACCGCATCTTCGTGTGACGATTGGTTCAAGAGATATCATGAATTCATCAAGCCTCCCACGTCACCCAGAACCTGCCATTTTGCCCTGGTACCTCACTCCGGGACCCAACCACTGCCAACCAAAAGGCGAACGCAATACCATGTCTGCATGAAATGAACAACAGACGGATTCAATTTCAATATGTGTTGAAGTCGAAAATCAAATTTGGCGGGAAATGGTATTTACAAGCCTTTGCAATAATCTCAAATTTTTGACGCAATTTCGCGTCATCCGGACTTGCCCATCATTCTCCTCGTCCCCAACGGAAATGATTCGTGACGCATTTTTGCGCCATCCGGATCAGTAAGATTAATTAACTATTTATTAGGTAAATTATCAATTGTAGGAAATTATAAAGAATTACAATTTCTCATTGGATGAACTTGGAGTCCAGGGTGACTCTGGAGGACACGAGGTCAGTTCTCTAATTAGGTAGGTACGTAATGAAGAGGATCTGCAGTAGAATAAAAATTGAAAAATTCTTTCGTGCATTTCCCTGAGTGTTGAAATGACTTTGGAATTGAATTCCTCATTAAATTCCACCCCCAATTATGTGTCATATCAACATCTTTTAAATTTTTGGACATGTTCCTTGGTACAACGTCACAAAAAACCATTTTATATGCATGTATTTTACTCCGTAGGAACCCACATAATGTAATGATGTGAAAAACCAATTACAGAAAATACCTCCACCAGGGATGGGTAAACGTATAAAACTCCATGTATAATACACGTAGAAAACGAAATAAAACTCAAAAGTTGAGGGATAGGCTGCCTCATAACTTGCAGAAAAAGCTGCCCTCTTAACATGCTATCTTTCATTTTATTCCATTTATTCCATTTTAATAATGACTATCATCAACAAAAGAAAAAATAAAAAAGACTTAACCACTGCAGTCCCAAAATTGCTGTCAGTTTGGCCCAACAAGGTTGTGTATTTTCCACATACTTTACAGGATGGAGGTAGGGTAGTTGTAGGAAATGTAGGTGTACTGAGATATTATTCTTCCAGCGCATCCTGACGTGATTTCGGAATGATTTGGTAGAGGGTTGTTTTTTCCTGCGATGTCTCAATATTTTGGTGTTATGGAGGTTGTTTTTGTTCTTGTTTTTGCATACTGTAAACAAATTTGTTTTATTTTTTCTTGACAGGTTGTATTTTTTACCAGGCAAAAGTGTGTTTGTTCGACAATGATTGTTCTTGAAATCATCAGGCCTCAATTCAGTCAGAGCTGTGTACTGGCCTTGTTTTTGACTTGGGCATTCTGTCCCACGGATTGTCATTCCAGGCAAGGCCGATTACTCGAACGAAGAATACGCCGACATGTTGCTGACTCTTGGTCGGGCTTACGAGGAGAGACATCCGACTTGGCAACCATGCCTTCATTTGGGCTCACAAATTAGGACAATAATGAAAAGTTGAGCTTTACATCTCCTGCTCGTTTTAGTGATCAAGTGTACCTACCTACCAATACCTTGCCCAATACTTTCCGAGACTTCCCTCCCCCAGCAGAATTTTCACAACTCAACCACGACTTACAAAATGGTCAGCAAAATAAAAAATAATAATTATCTTACCTGTCACCAAAGCAGTATTTTCGAATGAGTTCAATTGTTAACTTCACTGTGTGTTGTGTTGGCCTGTTCTCATGAAACAAATCACCTCCAAGAAGTACAAAATCGACATTGTTGTCCTTTGCAATGCAGAGAATTTCTTCAAATGTGTCAAAACTATCACCGGCTGAGAATAAACAAGAAAGAAAGAAAGAAAGCAGGCAGGTAGGTATAAAGCAGTGATGCAGGAAAAAAAAGCAGGGGAGTCCCTCTTTTTTGACAACAGGGGCCCATTTTTCAGCTTCGAGAGGCCCATTTTTGAAGCATGTTTGAAAACAGGTTTTGGGACAATGGGGCAGAATATGATGCCATCTGCAGTCGTAACAGGGCTTGGGGCAGAGCCAACGGGGTTTCAAGAGCCAGAGCACCTTGTCATGGGGTACCAGTGACGGTGTGCTACAGAAGCTGACTTAATTTTGAAAAAAATAATTTTGTGCTCATATTGACTTCTATGAAATATGATGGTTCTTTAACATTATTGAATCCCCAACGTACCCAAAGTACCTAGTAAATATATATCGTAGGCAAATCTATAGGAAAAGGCCATTTAATAAGTGCACTATTCGTAAATGCCTAAATATCCAAAATTTAATGACAGCAAAAAAACACTTCACATCATAACTCACATTACGATAGTCAGTCAATAAATTTTGCAAGTTGGCCCATACAATTGAAAGAAAAGGAATGTCTTCACTGAAAATATATATTCATAGACTTCCAGAAATTGTTTGAAGCATCTTCTACAATTTTTTTTTCTGTTGGCCTCAAGTTTATTTACAGGCCATTTTGCAAATTTACATCCATCCATCATCTCATGCATGTTGGAATCAGGGAAAATGTCTAGGCACAAACTTTAATTTGGCATTTCCTATGAAATTGCTTTCTTACAAGAGTTTGGTCCTGAGAAATTGCATTCCAAAAGTGGCGCAACGCATGGTCAGATGTGTGCAAGGAAAAAGTCTCAAGACCAACTTTCTTATCCTCCAGGATATCCCCATTTTCTTGGCTTAACAGGATGATGGACTTGAACTCATTGACGACCATTCGAGTCATATGTTTCATTTGGTTGGTTTTTTGAAAACAAGCCCTAGATGTGACTCCCTCTCTGGTCCAGTTGTGTGATCTGATGATCAGAAAAGCAGCTTAGTATGTAGTTAGGGGGGCGAAGAAAAAATCTTAGAAAAGAGCCTAACATAACCATTATTTTCGAAAGCACTGAGGTTCCTTCTTCTCAACTCTAACAACAAGTAGGTGCCTACCTGTGTAGATACCACCATTAGAATGCAATAATCAGGTAGGTAGGTTCTTACATCTTTCTTGATGCTTTTCTTCATGACCAAGGTGAATGTCAGTTGCAACAAGAATCTTGAATGTGTCCACGTCATCAGCCATCGAATGTGTAGGTAACGGAAAATACTTTCTAAATAGGTACCTACCTTGTAAAAATGTGCCTTCACGGCAGGTGAAGTTAAGTGCAACAATCTAAATGAAAAAGAACAAAGATGCCTCAATGAGATTATTTCAAGTCATCTCATGCCACATTGCAACAATGTGTTTCGAGCATGGAATTTTAAGTTTTTCTTGCATGGTCTGCCTATTTTTCCAAATTCTGTGGAAAATTTCTATTTTATTGAATAGTTTCTCTTTCTCCAAGTATTTTTTGAGAAAGAGGTCTATCCATGATGAAATTAAATGAGAAACTTTAGGGAAGTAGGTATGAAGGGGGCCTAATAGGGAAGAGCTGCAACCGGTCCAGGGCAACCAGATCGCATCCAGACCAACCAGTTCACAGAACCAATTATGCCTATTGGTTTTCCAAATTCAGGAATGCAAAGAGGATGGAAAGCACGCGAATGAAGTTATCTTCAAATTCAAGTTCAAATTGGCAAATCAGGGGTGTACAACTGTGTGTTTTTTATTTCTTGAATTTTCAACTTTAAGGTACCTACCTGTTGACTGACTCAAACATTAGGGGTCGAACCGGTCCGGGTCAACCGGATCCGGATCCAGATCCAACCCAACCAGATCCAGATACCGGTTCGGTGAACCGGTTGAAGTTTTTGATTGGGATGGAAAGTGCACTTGTTCTGGAGCTCAAAAATGAAATCCGCTTCAAAATATCTCAATTGGTTGCAAAGTTATGGTCTTCCAAAATTCTCTTGCCCGGCCTTACTTTCCCTATTTGGATGCAGCTGTTGTTTTGTTTTCAGTTTTGTGTTTACGCACGTAAGGTAATAAAGATGTCATTGTCTGTCAAGTTTACTCATATTGGTTTACTCACGGTGGCTTTATTCTTGTGTAGACCCTGCAAGTATCTGGAGTGTTGTGGCCAGTTGAGAAAAGCAACAATGTTATTTGCTGAATGGTTGTGTGGAATTGATGACCCCTCCATTCTCCCTCCAATTTAGTTTGGTTCAACAGGTGCGCAAGCAGTTTGCATTGTGGGGTCCATCCAGTTTGAACAAATGACAAGATCAGGCAACATGGTTCAAAAGTGTAAACTGGCCTTTGTTCTTTGTCTGTCTTCCTCACACTCCATTCACTTTGACCTCCCCACTCAATCATCAGAATAATGTCCCACGCACTTTGCACAATCCAAGCAAGCGCAAAATTCACCATCTGCTT
>JASGXE010006647.1:0-20193 GCA_030068105.1 Sinentomon sp. SZTP_YWyxl | reverse complement strand
CAGAGTCAAAGAAACTTTGCGACTGAACTGCAAGAGAGTTTTCGACGCAATCGTCTCCAAAGAGAGCCAGTTCTGTGGACAAACATCAACAGTGAGGAAGCTCTGAGAGGTAATTGTTTTGATGTGAGTGGTCTCCAGATAGGTCTCAACAGACACTGTCGCTGCACAGTGGGAATGCTGTTGGTCAGCAGAGAAATGCTTGCAAACGACAATTATTTCAAACAGCTATCCGACTGTGTGCTGGCCTACAACGTCAACAACTATCTGTTCGTCATTTCAGAAGCCGGTGACAATCCGGTTGATGAGGATCGAGGTCATCATCCGAGAAGCAGGCAGGCAGTCCGCGATAGGATTTTCGTCCTTGAAACAAAGCGCAACATCCAAAGCAGATTAAGGTCGCACATCTACGGGATATCACGAGAGGACTGGACGTGTGTTGGTGAGGAATGTTTCCGGCTTGTCGAAGTGTTTCGAGCTCAGAGACTACAATATCGATTCCTAACAAATCAGATTCGGATTCAAGTTGTGGATACCAAGGACTTTAAAGGAAAGAATATCCGTGCAATCTACACAAACGCTTTTGCCACTACAGTACGCGGAACTCCTCTACAAGACATGGATATTCAAAAGCTGAAATATTACTACAGCAGTTTCATTGAAGTTCTTTCCGAAAGGAGAAAGTTGAAGGTTGAGCTGGAAGTGAGCCGCGAACCGGATCACGGCGATAAACTTCCCAACGGGTCCTGGACCGGCCTGATGAAAAATCTGGTTGAGGAAAGGAAGGAATTCGTCCCCGTCCTTGCCCTGACAGAATTCAGAACAAGATACATCGACTTCTCCTATCCCACGATCTACCTCAACGTCGGCTTTGTGACAACTCTACCCCAGGAGAAACCGGCATGGATGAAATTTGTGGCACCATTCAGTCGGATGCTTTGGACTGCCACAATTTCTTGTTTTCTGCTTCTTTCTTTCGTGGGTCTGGTTTTTTATATGGCCAATCCCGAAAACAACCACTTGAGTCGAAATTATGCAACAATCCTCCCAAATTGGACAAAAATCGTTGACGCACAGTTTCGAATATTTGTCTACGAAGGTGGGATCGATTTTCTGACAGTGTTCAGGAATTCCAGAATTCTCGTGACCTGTATTTTCCTGTTCGCACTGGTCATCACGACCCTCTACCGTGGCCTTCTGACGTCGTTCCTGGTCCACCCCCTCACCGAAACACCTGTAAATACGTTCATGGAGCTGCATGAACGAGGGGATGAATTTAAAAGCTTTGCAATCTTTCCAACGCGGTCAATCATAGATGCGATATTTTTGTATTCAAAAAAGAAATCTATTCAGCAATTAGGGAAGAGCCTTGAATTCTCGTTCTACTACGACCAGTGTGTGGAAATCCTCCGACGGTCAACTAAATCTCAAGGTCGGAAGAAGTGCGCTTGCATCAGCTACGATCTAAATCTTGACGTCTTCACGTGGAGTCACTTTCCATCCCAGCGCACCAGGACCAAATTACCATTTTACTTCGCCAGCGAGAGCCAGTTTCTTGTGCACATCTCACTGGGATTCCCAAAGGGTTCCAGACTCGTTGGCGTGTTCAACGAGATGGTGTCTCTCTTCTGGTCGACAGGGCTCCACAACAAATTCTATCGGCTCATGGAGGACTCCCTGAGGCAGATCTCGAAAGATGGCGCGAAAGACGGGGTCGTCCCGACTGAATCTGCGGGAGCCACCGATGGGGATAAAGGTGCCCAACTGAAAGTGCACCAAGTAATGGTTGTGTTTCTTCTTTTCTCTGGACTGCAACTAGTCGCGTTTGCATCCTTTCTTGTAGAGCTTGGTTCGAGTCGTTGCACGAGAAAATCCAAAGGTGTTGCATCAGACACGTTGGACCCATCTACTCGACGGAGGCCTCAAGTTAGGCATGGTAAAAGCTTTTGTGAAGCAAGCACGTTTCTGTCGACTAGAACGTCTAGAACCTCTGTGACTGACATGGCAGTTTACACATACCAGTGTCCTGTGCTATAGGGAAAGCCTGTACTAAGTTATTGACTACGTAGCCATTGAAGGTTTGCAAAAAGAAGCATTTTCGTATGAAGTATGAGTTGGCCATGAGCTTGTTTTCCAAATGCTTTACACTCAACTGGAATCAGGCGTCTACATGTACGAGATAAGGCAAACACAGACCTGGCGAATGAGAAATTTGATGCTCTTCTAAACTGACCCCATGCCGCTGAACATCTGATAAATTAATGAATTGAATGAATGAGGGTGCAATGTGTCCATGACTGTATGAGTTGACACAAATAATGACCATGAGTGTGCACAAATGAGCACAGTGTTTGTCTTCAACAAAACCTGAACTCTTCACAGGCAGCAGCGAAAGCAATGGCTTTTCAAGTGCAAAGAAGGAAATTGTTGCCAGAAGAACCGCAGAGCTGAGCTGGAGGAACTGAAAATACGTGGAGTCACAAATACAGATTTCCCGTGATGCTCAGCGCGGTGCTTTAATTTCGATAGAATTAGCTCATTCTACAGTGCGCAGTTCCAGGTTGCTCCGAACAATCGTTGCAGGCTTGTCAGCCTTTCAAGTCTTTGGTTTTTTGTCTGCGAAAACAAGGACGCGAATGCTGTCAGGTCAGGTGGTAGGTGAAAAGGAATACCTAATGAATTCAGGCCACTACCTGCTGATGAATGAGATTAATTATTTCTGAGGTGAAAACAAATTTGTCCGACCGAATGATGGAAATAGATACGACGACATGAAGCCAGAAAGACGGCAGACTTATTCGTAAAGTCAATTTCGTTTGGATTATGCAAATGTATCTTTTCTTTGATAACTCCTCACTCAAGAAGCATTTTAAATGACAATGAAACCCTTGAATGAAACTAACAGCGGTGTCGCTGAGGTGCTCCCAAAGAATATTTAAGAGTTCGCTTTCCACAGCGAAGAGAAACTTGTGGGGAAGCTTGTGGGGAAAACAAAGGAAGCCAAACAATGTGTTCGCCAGCCATACTTGACACCGCCATTTGTCAGAGAAGACCCAGTTGCAAAATAAACTGACAAGGCACACACAAATACGAGAGAAACCCCGCCAACAAGCAAAATTAACTGACAAAATATCCGCCCCATCGGCCATCCCAACGATTGTTGGAAAGTTTGCTGGCAGAGGAAGTGAGGGTAGTTTTTTGTGACTGCAACTGACTCCCCCGGACAGGTCTCTCGCACACGCTGCAGAGTTGCCTTTTTTACAAGTATCGGGAACTCGAACTCGCAAGTCGTCAGTGCGATTCAGGCAGGCCTCCGTGACATCGCAGCACTCAGCAGGGAGAGGAGTCAAAATGGTTACCATGGCGAATGACCATCGGGCCCTGATGATCGCAAAAATAATCACATTGACAGTTGGTTTCCTCTTGTCGGAAATCGGACTTGTTGTCAGCGAGAGAGTGCTCAGTCGAGGCATTCGCCTTCAACACATGGATCATGGTTACACGAATAAGGTTGCTGACATACTCGTAATCACCGAATTCTTTTCCGGGATGCTTCAAGGCAAACTGTCTGGTGTCAAGAGCATGAAGGACTGTGATCTGCTGTTGATGACAATGAACCAAACAAATCAACTGCAAGAGAGTCTCCCTCTTGATCTTCTCCCGACCGTGATGGTGCCGTGGACCACGATCAGCACTGAGGAAGCACTGAGAGGAAATTGTTTCAACGGAAGAGGTCTCTTAGTGGGCTTGAAGAGAGACTGTAGATGCACGCTGGGGGTGCTGTCAGCCAGGAGAGAAACGTTGACGGAGAACTATTTTAAAACACTTTCCGACTGCGTCCTTTCGGCCAACACCTACAACTTGCTGTTCGTCATTGCAGCAGGGGAAGACAACCTACCTGCCACAAGTGTTTGCTATCCTTTTACGAGAAAGTCGGTGAGAAATAGTGTTTATTTGCTTGAAACGAAGCAACATAGTCACAGCAACAATGTCAAGTTGCACATCCATGGAATGCCATACCACAACTTGAATGCCGATACGGTATGTTTCCGTCTTCTAGAAGTGTTTCAAGATCTGGCGCAGCACAGGAAATTACTGACTACAGAGCTTCGTGCCAGAGACACTAAAGATTTCAAGAAGAGAAAGATCAATGCAACTTACGTCAACATTTTTGAGACAACATTGCGCAACCCCGCACTGAAAGAGATGGAAGTTAAAAAATCTAAGCTGTACCTTAACAATTTTTTGAACATGATTTCCGAGAGGCGGAATTTGGAGATCGACCCCAAGCCAAGCACCAACCACGGTGAGCTGCTTCCAAACATGACCTGGCTTGGAATAATGAAGGATCTGATTGAGGAGAACACCGACCTTGCAGCTGCACTGGGCCTGACCTACATGAGGCACAAGTTCGTCGACTACTCGTATCCGACAACATACTTTGACATCAGCTTTGTGGTGCCGCTTCCCCAAAGGAAACCAGTCTGGTTCAAGTTTGTTGCGCCCTTCAGCCTGGCACTGTGGATCACGATAATGGCTTTCTTTGCAATCCTGTCCCTGACGGTCCTGGCGTCAAGTCACCCAGGATTACGAAACAAACTGCAGGTAAATCAGAATTGCGCGAAAATGTTCTCAAAGTGGGCACTTATCGTCGACATCCAACTTCGAATCTTTCTCAATCAGAGTGGGGTCAATTACTCCCTGGCGTTTCGCAACTCGAGAATTCTCCTAACCTTCCTATTTCTATTCTCACTGGTCATCACGACCGTGTACCGTGGTCTGCTGACGTCGTTCTTGGTCCATCCGCTGACCGAAAGACCGATCAACACATTCAAGGATCTCAGCGATCAACGCGATCGCTACAGATGCATAGCTGTCTTTCCAACACGGCCGATCATTGACGCAATATTCCTCAACTCGAAAAAGACTTACATGAAGCAAATTGGCAGAAACCTTGACCACGTGGTCTACTACGACGAATGCATTGAAAAGATGCTGAAATCAGCCAATACGAAGGAAGGAGAAATGAAATACGCTTGCATCAGCTACGACATCAATGCTGAGGTCTACTCTTGGGTCAATTATCCTGATGTCCGCAGAAAGCAGTTGCTCCCGTTCCACATTGCAAGTGAAACACAGTCCCTGATCCAGGTTGCTCAGGGGTTTCCAAAGGGTTCCAGCTTGGTAGGGGTCTTCAACGAGATGATCTCCATGCTGCTGTCGTCAGGTATGAACAATAAGTTCCAAGAGATGCATGAGGATTTCTTCAGGCAGATCTCGGGAACACTCAGAGCAGGTGAGGTCAAAAGAAAGGATGCAGAGGAAGCAGCAAAGAGCAAAATAAAGGATGCAGAGGAGGCAGCAAAGAGCAAAATAAAGGATGCAGAGGAGGCAGCAAAGAGCAAAATAAAGGATGCAGAGGCAGAAAAGAGCAAAACGGCGAATTCCTGTGACGAGAACTGCCAACAGCAAAGAGGGATCGGGATGAGAGAGAGCTCAACAGCTGAGGAAGAGGAATTGGTCGCTGAAAGTGAAGAAGAGCAAGAGACAAAGGCCGCATTCTTCAGATTGGAACAAGTGGAGATTGTGTTTCACCTGTTCGCTGTCGGAATATTGGCGGCGCTGGTCTGCTTCGTTCTCGAATGTGGTGGTTCGATTTGCGGCTCGCCTGGAAAGGTCATTTGCGGAAACGCCAACAAGACCACCGTCACAAACAACACAAGGCGGAGACCGACTAAAGTCCACGGTATTTATGCTGCTATGACCTCGACCTGCCAATACGAAATGCGACGTCAGAACCACCGCAGAGATGTAGCTATCCACCAACGCAATCCAACAGTGCAGTCACCACATTTCAGAATCATGCGGTTGCACGCATAGGTACCCATCTGGAAAATCTTGTGTGCCGGTTGGGGACGTGTCGTTGCAAAAAGCTGGAACTTGCAACCTCGTGGTTGCCCTTTGGATTTTTCAGCATGGAACTGGTCAACCCGAAAATCCCTGCCCAAAAGAGTTGGGCTTTGAATAACAGAGAATGTGTCAATTGTGTTTCAACCAGACACACAAACAATTATCAGAAAATGGCGTTTCTCAAGTGTTGGCTCATTCATTCGGGACTTTTTGGCCCCAAATGCCTTCAATTTGAGGGCCTCTTTGCGGACCTGCATGGCAAAAAGGTCCTGCGCAAAATAACTTCCAAATTTTTGAGAATTTGGGCCCATTTTTCAGTCTTGAGGGACCATGGGTTTATGATGTGCCTAAAGTCCGCAGCGGCGTGTCGGGATCTGGGGACCCTAGCGGAGTCCCAAGGGGCAGAGCCCGTACCACGGGGTCTGGGGGACGGAGTCGGCAAAATGCGGGCCTGAAGCAGGGGCCCTCTATTAGGTTGGCACCATTTCAGGTGCTTGACACTCGCTTTTTGTTTCCCACTACCCACTGCAGGCTGCTGTGTGTTTATTGGGAATAAGGTTCCGTTTTTTGAAGGAGCTGGATGGATTCCCTCGTGTTTTATGGGCCCTAGAGGGAGTTATTACGAGCACTCTGTGGGGTTGGCAATCTACGCAGGTGCTTGGCACTCACTTTTTCTTTTCCACTACAATTTTTTTATGTTTTTTTTTTGGATAATTTTTTTGAAGGCTGGCGCTGGATTGATTCCCTAGGCCGTAGGAGAAGGTCAATTCGGGGCCGAGGCCCCCTGGGATCGGGGGACTGGGATAGAACGGACTGAGGCAGAAGTGTACTGAGGTAGAATTGGACAAAGGACGGAGTTTTTGCATGGAGATGGTAGCTCACACCTGTCCTAACTTAATTTAACTTAACCTGACCAAACCTAACCCGGAAAGATTAAAAAAATCAGCCTCGAAAAAATGCAAAAATTCTGCCTCAGTTCGTTCTGCCCCAGTCACCAGTCCCGCCCCCTGCGGGGTTGGCAATCAAGGCCCAACCCCCCCAGAATTCCGCCAACCCAATTCCCGGGATGTTCGCCTCTCCACAACTCCCCGTGATTTACGCCCATCCTAACCTTCCCTACCTAACCATGCGAAATGCAAATGAAACCTCTATGATGGCGAGACAAATGAAACGTCTCGTACTCACAACGCTTTCTGGTGGAACCGACTGCCGTTGGCCGGGTCTGTCGCCGGGCGCAACCCGGCTAGTTTAAAACTTTATTCTGAAAGTATTTCGTGTCATTTCTCACCGCCAATTTTCCTGCATTGTACCCTATTTTTCACGTGCCCTCTCTTTCGACTAAATTAAAAGAACCACAATGTCATCGTTACATTACGCACCTTTGACCTGTCATGTTATTGTGACCTTTCTCGGAAAGCATGTAACTGCGAAAATTCTCTGAGAAAATTACAAAAAGTCACCATAGAGTTTGTTGCATTTTGTTTACTTCGGTCAGAGAGAAGACCAGTCATCAAGAATGTAGTTTGCCACTTGTATGACTCATCAATGGTGGAGCATGTCATGACATGACATGAGTCATGGCAACACGGTTTCGACCAGCACCTTTTCTTCCTCGGTCAGAAGGGGGACTGCCGCTTTTTGGAAACAAAAGAGGACGGGACTGAACCGCAGGTTTTTGCAAATGAAATTATCGTACGCCCATTTCGGGACCCGCAGACCAGAACTTTTTTTCTGTCAATACAATTCTGTTATGTCTTTGAATTTGAAAAACAAAGAGAATTCATAATGGGGGGGGGGCTTTTGGGATGCAAAAAATGTGAACGCTACGATAAGAGGAAAAATGCAATTCTAATCTTGATAGGAGTCAAGCAAAACCAACGAAAAAGATGAAACGGAAAAAAGGAAACGACTCATTCAACACATACCGTACAAACATGTATTCAGACTCTGGTGTCTTATCCAAAACTAATTTGATGTTTGCAATGTGCAAAAATGATTTGCAATATGCAAAAAATGCAAAATTCAACTTTCAACCCAATTCCATCGGTGATGGTCCAATTTGTTTCCTTCATGAAATGGCCACGTAACCATTTGCAAAAACCGGATTGGACTCGACGGACTTCGGTCAAAGAAAGGACATAGTTGGACATTAATGCCCGGTTGCACCAACGTGGATCAAGCTTTGATCTCGGATCAAATTCTGATCCTGGATCAGGCAATGTTAAAACCCTACGCTTGATCTCGGATCAGTGTTTGATCCGAGATCAAAGCTTGATCCACGTTGGTGCAACCGGGCATAAGCAGAGAAGCGTGACACGATGGGCCAGAATGTCTTTTGGTGCAAATTGTCTTTTGCACCAACCGGTGATTGGTTGTTGCAAATTCCAGCTAAATTCAACATTAAATTTTATAAATCTAACCTAATCCAACCTCTATTGACCCAAGTTATGGATACGCGGAACTGCGAAGGGATGGAAAAAATGCCAAATGGCAAAAAGCGATGGCAAGGCAAAAATGGCAAAATTGATGACATCATAATTTCAGACGACGGGATTGGCTGTTGGGAGCTCCTGTGCACGGATGTGGATTGGAGAAGAAATATGCCTGGATGAAAGAAATAAGCTGTTGTCGTTCCTCCTCAACTCAACCTGCAGCATGACAGCGTGGGGAGAACTGGAAACAAAAGAAGAGCTGCTACAACCGCTGGATTGTGGACACAATTATTGCAGTTTCCGGAATTGAAACCACTCGCGGATTCATAATAAGTGACCAAATGGCAGTCCCATATGGCACCACCCTATAAGAACGTACCTTGGCCCTTTGATTATTCTGTCAGCAAATTTCATCCTCTGTCAAAGTCACAAAAGTCAGACTTTGCAGCTATATTTGTGTGAATTTGGTGTTTCAAGTCCAAGACTATTTCAGCACGTGCACTACAAACTGGCAAATCATAGAACATGGCGTTGAAATTAACTTGCAGCCGAAACGTTCGTGAAGTTTTTGAGTTGTGCAACGTTTCGCCTCTGCCAATGTGGACAAATGTGGCCATGTGCATGTAAACAACTGATTGCACACATGCAGGTGTCGCCAGAGGAAGCCCCACATTACGTTGGCGGGGGCGAAACGTCGCACATCTCAAAAACTTTACTAACTGTTTGGCTGTAACTTAATTTTAATGATATGTTCTGTGAAGTCAAAACGATCTCTCTAAGGCTCTTTTGTTCAGAAATGGCCCACAAAGTCGTCTGTAGAGTCATATTTATCAATTTGTTGGTCATGTTGGTGCTACGTAACGAACTCTTTCGACCCTTGCGTTGCAAATCCGTAAGATTTGGCTTTTTTCCTTGTTGGCTGATAACGTAGCCTACGAGCAAAAAGTCGACAATTGTGCTACAAATGCAAATTCATCCCGAATGAGTTTTAGTTATAAATTCTGCAAATTTGTATTCTGCAGTGCAGAATACAAATTTTGATTTCATGGTATTTTTACACACACGTTTCGACCAGAATGCGATCAGAATTGACTCTCCAGAAATCCTTGTTCCAAAAATGAAGCACATCGGCCGACCGTCCAATGAAGAATCATGCTATTTATTTGGCCAAAGTAAAGGCATTAGGTACAATCAGAAAAGGGCATTAAATAATTTACAAAATGGGATCAAAAGATAAGAGCAGTGCTGATGTAAAAAAAGGTACAAAAAATGACAAAAGTTGTGATGTGGGGTTAAGAGGCACAGTTCAAAGAGATACAAAAGAGAAAGGAAAATCTGGCAGTGTGTTGTTAAGAGTGTAAATCCACTTTTCTGCTTGCTGAGTGGACCATTGTTGCTTTGATCAGTCAGTGCTCAAACAGCCTTTTGAGCCTCCCTCTCCACAGAACGGTAGAACTCGTGTGGCAGCCGGCCAGTAGATCCGTCACAAAGAAAACAGGCCATTGCTCATTGGTCAGGAGCAAAATCAGAGAATTTCCACTTCTCTCTCAATTCCGACAAACTTCAACTGTTCCGTTGGGCCATACCTGACGGGAAAAGAAAAATGGAAAGGAAATAGAAAGAATAGGAATGGTATAATGGGCACATCGGCAAGAAGAATGCTTTCAAATGTCCACAGAAATCTCTTTTGGTTTTGAAACACGAATCGCACAATCGGTGGAGAGATGTGGTCCTGAGTTTACCCCGGGTAAAATGTGAAATCAGATGAAGAAATACAGTTCATGTTTAATCGCAACTTTCCCCAGACCAGATTCTCCGAAGAATGTGTCGTAAGACTAATCTAATCAAAACAGATTAATTTACGCTCCCTGCGTTGGCGTTTTTAGGAGGATGTTAGGCTTATGCCCCTTCTGAACCTATGCCCCTTCTGGAAAATTCAAACTGAAACGCCACGGGGGGCATTACAAAATATGAATTAGTTTCTACTTGCTAAAACAAACAACTCTTATTTCGACAGTTAGGTACCTTCCCTATCAAAGAGGGAAGTGTGGAGTGGGAACTTGGGAGGGTTATTTCAGGGGACAGCTGAGTTCAATGCTTCCTTTCTCTCTCTCCAACAGTTGGCGGAATCAATCTCGTTCAATGCATTACGGAGGACTAAGTGGCCCCATCCTGAACACCCACCCTGTCCTGATCAAAAGTCGGCTAACTGGGATTTTTATTCTCCCATGATGTTTCATTTTTCTGTTTTGTTGTTTCTGCAGTTTCATCAGGTTTTTTTGCCAGGACAAAATTGATTGACCACTTGATGTCAATTTTACAGAAGAATGCTGTCAAAACAAAATGCTACGATGTCCATGGCCAGTCAACAGCCTGTCATGATTTAAAGAAAAGAAAAAACACTTCGAATGAATCATAAAAACAACCAAATCTGCTGCATTGTTCTGCCATGAATCATTCTACGAAAAATGACCGAATCTGTGCTGGCATTTAGCCATTTGGGAATTTTTTGACGCCAGACAAAGATATTGATCCAGTGATGGACTTCTCTACAGCCATCCCTTCCTTCCCCAAACAAACAAAGACGCAAACCTGTAATCAAAGAAGAGCTCCTCTCCTGGTTGGATGGCCCGTTTAGCAAAGATGCCAATTCTGTGGTCACCATTCACCATCATAACTTTGGCATAGCAATTGGGATTGATAGAATGGTTGGCAAAACGGATCTTGTTCCCTTTCCGCGTAGCATCGACAACAAAATCTAAAAAGGCGAGTGAGAAAAAAGAAAAAAAAGACATCCAATGAACATCATGACAATATGCTCATTGTGCAGTCGTTGTTGGAGGAAGGAACCCAGAGCAGGGTGAGTCGGGAAACAACAAATATTTAACCTCTTCCAACCCAGAGCACCATGCGTTGGCAGTGCAAATACAGGTTTCCCAAAAGCCACTTGACAACCCCTGCTATTTGCAAGTTTTCAATCTTCTCTTGTGGGGCTATTTCTACAGAATTCAAGTTTGGATTGGCTGCCTGCTGCAGGTGTTAGCCACTCGACTTGGAACAAACTCCACTCCAAGCTTCCAGAGTTGCTTCAAAACTGCAATGCACTTCTCTGGGGTTGTCGAGTGACTTTTGGGAAACCCTGTAGATGTGCTGCACAATCTAGATGCATAGTGTGTGCAGTGTCACCAAGACCAGAGTGCCACACATCAGTGGCACCCTGCTGGCAGACGCAAAGACCTGAGAATCAGCAGAGGGGCAGAGCACTATTTAGACTTGGCGGCAAGGCACACAATATGTGTCTGATCTGTGTGGTGGAAAGCAGAGGCAACATGTGGCATCTTGAAATTGGTGACAAAGCACCTGTTTTTAATTGGACTTAAAAGGTCGAAATGGTCTTCACAACTTTATGCAGTAGCGGCGGAATTAATCACTTGTTTTTCCCATTTACCTGTTGCTTCCGAAAGTTTTCTTTCTTTCTTTTTACTCTTATGCAGGCGGTAGAAATTAAAGCTCCATATTTCAACAGAGCTTTCTGGAGCTGTCAGATTTTGACCTCGGTTCTCAAAGAAGATCTTTAATTTCTGCAACACGGATTTCTTAACTAAAATCTGAACAGTCACAATTTTTTACACATATTATGAATACATTAATTATGCTATCACTACACAGTAAAGCAATGGCAATTAATGTGCTTGCGCTTGTACTTCTACTCGTTCAGGGGACAAGTAACAACCTAACCATTGTCCCAAATTCTCCAGAATCAACAACCAGCCTGCTGCAGAATTGAATTGAACTGACAGATCTGGTGCCTTTCACAGAAACAGTCTCAGTGCAAAGAAGAGATCCCTTTAGGGGGGAGGGGGTGCAAGTCCGGCAGTCAACCAACGTTTTTGTTTTTTTTTTATCAATTTTGTTCAAAATATGTTGGCATGTTGAAAATATTTAACCGCATTCTGGATTGTGTGCTACGTGAGGCATTCAAGAAGTAGTGGCAACGGTCCTCGAAGTCGGGAGTGGGTTGACATAGAAACTCAAAACTTTCAGAACCGTTCAAGGTACTGTTCCTTCACATTTACGTGGGGTTGCAACTTCCTGAGCCAATCCACAAAGGAGTGGCTGAAGTCCGTGTCAGGGTTCTGTTGCCCTCTAAAATCACCATTTTAGCAATGTCTTGAAAACGTGCAAATCACCCTCTAACCTGTCGATCTCTAAGATTTAAGATCGACTTGGTGTCTAGAGTTCAAAGGCCAGATTGCTCGGCCCTATTTGGCAGTGCTGTTATTTTTTTACTCCGTCGGTGGTATATTGGGCCATTGATTATTGAGCTCTCCTGTTGTCGTGCAAAGTCGTTTGTGTCGCGACTGGGTTCGGACAAGTCACTGTTCATGCTCAGAAGGGACCTCAGAAGAGGAAGCATTGTGATTTCCCATCATTGGCAACATCCCCCTTTACGCATGAAAGGAAAGGTCAAGCGCCTTTAAATTGCAAACTATTGACTTCACATAAGCATCAGATGTAGTGTTTGAAATTTCCCGGGAAAATTCAACTTGGGAAATTTCCCGGGAAATTTCCCGGGAAATTTCCCATTTTGGGAAAATTGGGAAAATTCCGAATTTTCCCAATTTTCCCGGGAAATTTCCCAATTTTCCCGGGAAAATTCCGAATTTTCCCAATTTTCCCGGGAAAATTGGGAAAATTCCTGGGAAATTTCCCAAAATGAGGAATTTTCGACTCTGCTCTTCAGATTTTCCCATTTTGGGAAATTTCCCAGGCAATTTCTGTAGCGTTGACCGTTGAGTCGAAAATTGGAAATTGTTTGATTGCTTCTGCGTATCTATCATCGAACACTGCGCTTGGAAAAGTAACAGTACCGAATAATGGCAGGTGGATTTATCATGCTCCCACCATCTACAATGTCCGTGAACCAATTGTGGACCGGCACACGCAACAAGTCAACAAAAAGCAGCAGGTCACACCAATGACTGTTCGAAAAGAAAAAAGCAAAAAAAACATTAAATGACTTCTATTTTTATTTTGACTCCGCAACATGGTCTTGATTTGATAATTGAATCATCTGGTGAGTTGAGTAATTGGACGACGCCAGCCTGCATTTCTGTGAATTCACGATGGCACCTGCATGGCAGGGCAGCTGTTGCAAAATTGCGCTTTGAGGCTGCATATACCATAACAGGAGTTGCAATGAACGGTTTTTAATGCAGTTCTTGCAACTGCATTAAACTATGCTGAAACTGTGCTCCAATGGCTGAAATGTTTGCATGCACTTTTTAATCATATCATTCACAGGTATTGTGAATACCTACCGAGGTATTTATATGTATATGTAAAATATATTCATTATATTATGTATATGCGAGTATTATCAGTCACTGGCACCATAAATTATCAGTGGCTGCCATCACAGGCGAAGCCACTGTCATCCCTCCGTCATCCATCACCATCCCGCTGTCCTGGCAGCAAAATATATTGGATTTGTTCTGTAAATTTCCCAACTTACGCAGGAAATATCCGCATAATTTTTCCAGGAATATTTCCAATTTTCCTGGAAATTTCCAAATTTTCCCGGACAAAATGGGAATATTCCCGGGAAAATTGGGAAAATACCGAATTTTCCCGGGAAATTTCCCAATTTTCCCGGGAAAATTGGGAAAATTCCTGGGAAGTTTCCCGGGAAATTTCCCGGGAAAATTGGGAAATTTCCCGGGAAAATTGGGAAATTTCCCGGGAAAAATCACTTGGGAAATTTCCCGGGAAATTTCCCAAAATTTTGGGAAATTTCCCGGGAAATTTCCCTGACTTCGAACACTAATCAGATGCCTCGGTCACAGGACAAGAAGGGCAGTCAGAGTCAGAGCACACCTCACCTTGAACCTCGGTTTTTCCAGCACTGAAACTGCCTCCAACTTGTTGGGAAACATTTCCACAGGAACAAGCACAGTCCCCAAGTACTTTCTTCAAAATTGGTGACAAATTTGCTTTCCATTTTCTCTAAGAATCGACATCACGAAAAAGTTGATTGATTGCAGTTGTTTTGCAATCTCCATTTTTTTTGTTCAGAGAAAAAAGAAGGCAAAGTTTAGAGACCCAGTCAGCATTCAGCGAACAAAAATCTCAACAACTTCCAATTATAAGCTCTAGTCAGATATCGTCTCAGCTATTAAATGAGCCATCACACACATTTCGGCCATCAAAACCATGAGAAATATAAGGTTAAAGGTAGTTGCCATTACTTGTTGAACCACTTTCGTATTTTCCTAGAAGCTAAAACTTTCAAACAAAAACACTATCTGCTGAACTGAATGAAAGACACTGTCACTGGCATCGAAACAATCATCTCCGCTCACGAAAAAACAAGAAAAGTCTCAAAAAGCACCAACCATTGTTGAGATTGAAAAGGAAGCTGCACATGTATTTGTCGTAGACCTTTCCCCTCCGATCTGCTTCATCCTGTGAAATGATCTCACCACAATACTCCGAGATGAACTCATTCTTCTGTGCACTGTCCTTGAGAAAGATACCCCATCCGGCAACATCAGACGGAGCCATCAACAGGTGCTTGTCTGTATCACAGAGAAAGATAAAGATGGGATTAAAGCAATACAGTCAAAATACTCAAAATGACGAAAACAGTAAATGTATAGGGTGAGTCAGTAGAGCCGCCCCAAAATTGAAACGTGTATATCTTCGGAGAATGTTGCCAGCAAATGATTTGCTCGCCATCTTTTGGGGTTTCATAAAATGTCGAAGTTTTTTCTTGGTCCACCGCTTCATGCCAATTTTGTAGGGGTGGTCTCAATAACTCTGACCGTTCTTCGGAGTTGTGAGGTTTAAATTACAAAGTTGTAATGCCTGCTCCTCCGAACCCGTTTGTGATGGTTTCATCCCCCTCGCACCCCTCTGTTTTCTTAAAGGGTGGTTTTTTGCTGTGTCACTTCTGCCGAGCCAAATTAACCGGGAATTATCACAAAATGTCAATGAAGTGATAAAAATGAGCAGATTAGTGAAAAAATTGGGGTGCGAGTCGGGGCGCCCATTCCCCAGGGGAAAAAGCAAAAATAATAGAATAGCCAAACAACCCCTTTAAGAAAGATCGCTCTAACTCCTAAACGGTTTGTCATGGAACATTGATTCAAATTACAAAGTTGTTGCCACTGCTCCACCGAAACCGATCGTGAAATTTTCACCCCTCCGAAATGTGCTTGTTTCATGCTGGGGATGGTTGTCCGAAAAACAACCCCTCATATTTTCACCGTAAAGGGGTGGACTTGGAGAAAAGAAACCGGCATTTTTAAAAAGCGCAATCGAAGGAGATACAATCACTTGCCAGCTGCAACCTTCTCTGACAATGTCGAGAAAAACGAATACCTCAATTTTGGAGTGGCTCTACTGAATTACCCTGTATACCATTGCCATGATGACCATGACAATGACATGTTCAAACTTCATTGCCATGGAGAGTTCAAGTCGTGGTCTAATTTCGTGCAGAATAAACATGGCTCTCTGCTCCTGTTTCTGAAAAATGAGAGGCAGGGGTTAAATTTGCTTATCTGCACAATTTAATCCTGACTAAAACACACCACGGCCAAAAAGCTAACCTCAATGCAACCAATATCCGTGATATGAACAGGACTTATAGTCAGAGATTTTGAGCATTCCTCGAATTTTGATCTACCGAGTTGTTATTTCATAAAGTCAAATCAACGCAGAACTGATAATGGTCTTGCCATTTCCACACCTACCTTTAAAACAAATGTTATTTTTAATGCTTTTTTCCCGAAGACAATACGAGATTGGAATGCTCTTCCAGCAACCTCAGCATTTATTTCTCGATCACGCATTCTCCTTGCGTCGCACCACTCGAATGAATTGTACTTACATATTCCTTGTGCTGCACTTCTCGCTCCCGTTGCCTATTTTAAAATTTGATTTTTTTTCCTTTTATTGTTTGACAATGACTTTTGTCTAATTGGTGTACTATCTTGTCTGCCTGCCACCAGAGCCCTTGGCAGTATTGGCCGAAAAAATAAAAAAAATGATAGGTACAGGAAAATCACACAAAGTCTCTAAATCTCAATTCACAAGTACTCGCACCTAGGCACCTGCTGAATCCGGTGACCTAATCAATGCAAGTGCATCATGAATGGGGAACATAGCTGTTGACAAAATAATACAAACAAGCCGTTTACCGTTCGAAAAAATTGAAAAAAAAAATGCAGCATTTCGCCCCCACGTGAGTGGGGCTTTGTAAAACACAACACCAAACAGATGCATCAGTGGATGCTGGCATTAGGTCCAATTACATTATTATTTCTTTTTCAGTTTTTACGAACGATTAGCAGCCTATTTGCGTTGTCTTGTCAACCAATCAGGTGACCAACGGGGCTTAGGCATTTCATTTGTAAATACAACTGAGAATGAATGCTCCAGCATGCTCATAGGAAAACCCTAAGATCCCTGCCAGAATGAAAACTGTTGAAAACCATAATTTCAACAGATAAGTTAGGTACCTAAGATTTTTCTGAGTTTGAATGTTCAATGGGACAAGCCGTAGCAAACACAGCATATCTCGGATAATGTTGTTACTCACAAATGCAACAAGATCAAGCTGTCAACACAAATGATTTGACATTCGCTCGATCATATTTTATGCCACACTGCCAATCTTATCATCGTGAGGCTTTCGGCTAATAGTCCCATCCCTCTCTACACCTAAGCCTCCAAAGAGAGGACTGCAAGGAGCTTAGAAGAGGGAAGGTGTTGGAAAAGAATTTGTTGTCAAGCCATAATTTTAAAATCATATATGGTTTTCATCAAAAATAAACCCATCAACTCTGCACCATCTTCCAAAAAGTTACTGGAATGTGCAAACTTTCTTCTTTACCCCCGACAAAGATTATACATCATAACTGTCGATTTTTAGCAACAGTATCTATGGTAGAGGTGCTCATGACTTGGCATAACTCTTCTGGTTGGGTTGGTTTACCCTACACAGGCCCACACACTTTGAAAAGAAAAAAACACAACTCACGCAATCCACGCTGAACGGAGACATTTCGGCACGAGATTTTCGAAACGTCAAATTGGTCGGCACCACAGGTCTGGCAGAGATCAGGATCACATTCCCTTACGGCAAGATAACAGGCACACTGCTTGGTGTTGCACTGTGCCTTACAACGGCAACCGGGAAAACGATTTTGGCCTGAAAGAGAAGAGAGAGAAAGAGTGTGAAAAAAGATGCAACCGTCAAGTGGACTTCCATTCCATCCCATTTCCATTGCACTTCCATTGAAGACAGGCCTTGAGGACACAGATGCCACAAAACGGTTTCGATGGGGAGGGAAGTCCCATCTCCAAAAGTGCCTCACTCCCCGATTTGCCTGTATCACTCCGCATCGAAAGGCTGACATCATGGCTTTAACAACAACTGGAACTTTGGACTTTCCAATACTTCCCATGATGGAATTTCAACCTCTGCCTTCCAATCATGTCCATGTGGGAGGGTGCTTTTTCCTCAAAACACACACGCAGTAGCATCGGAGTGAACGACAAGCCAAATTCTCAACTATCATGGAAAAATAAGATGATTTTTAGTGGTGATATCGCAAAGTCCTTTCGCTACTTAAATCTCAGAAGATCATAAAATAAAAGAGCACCATTTTGAATGACAATCTCCGTGGAACTACGGAGATCACTCTTGCCGATGTTGAGATGAGAAATTGGTTAGGATGTGCCACTTTTGCCTGTTATTTTTTACTAGTAAAGCCCGTCATCCTTCCGGCTGACCAATGCAAAGCAAAGCATGAAGCCCAGGTTGCTCCCACAGTCGATGCCTGTGTCAAGTCTGTTTCGTGTCAGTCCGTCTGGTGCAAAAACAAAGCATGAAGTTCAGCATGGTCGACATTGTGAAGTTCTCGGCCAGTTGAAGTTACACAGCCCTGTGCTGCGCACTTCTCTTGCGATGCTTCTGTTAACATGGGAACTCCTGATTTTCAAAAATTTTTGGAGGATCCGATATTGTCAAAACGCTCCACTTTTTGGGTTCTCCGTCCCCTGAACCCCTTACTGAGACACTGCCCCTGGACCCCCGCTGGGAGCTCTCGCACCTCTCCCCTCGAACACTCCGCCCTCAAACTCCAGGCGCCCCTCCCCCTTGGCGAAAGGCTCGATCCGCCACTGTTTTCTTGTACAATTTATGAAAGATTCCTTTTTTCCGCGCACTATAAGGGATTGGAATGGCCTTCCCACCACGTCATCTCTTTTCTCGCAAGCGAGTGTTCCCCAGGTGACACCGGTTCAGTTTGAAAATGCATTTTTCTGCCTTTGTTAATCCATTTCTCTTTGCCCAGTCCTTTTTTTCCTTTACTGCTTGACTCAGAACACTGAGTGTCGTCGACCTGTCACCAATACTTCTGTGACAGTATTGTTTTAATAAATAAATAAAGATTTGAAATGTTATGATGCCGTTTCGAGAACTCGAATTGAAAAAACAGTTTCAGTCTCAAGCTCCATAGCTTATAGGGAACTATACGACTCTAAAACCTATGTCAGGGGGTTTGACCCGCAACCTCGCTGGGGATGTCGACTCAATCCAGAAGCGAATTTCAAAATTCCTAACAAATCGCAAGAGTTTCGAGCAATCAGATGCGTTGAAAATAAAAACCATGATTTGAGACATCTCAAGCTTATCCTACCTAGCCTACCTAACTTAACCTTACTTTCCCTCTGCCAGGTGTCAACGTTTGCGTGTGTGGTGTCACATTATTGGTCCTGGTGTCAAAAATGTCTTCAGTATTTTTCAAAAGATTTTGCAAAAAATGACTTTCACAGGATTCGAACCAAACCACTCCTGTGACCTCGGCATTCGAAAATTGCGTCGTTAAGGGGGAGTCCCACCCTAAAAACCTATATCGGCCATTTGTGCACCGATTGCAAAGATTTTTGGCACACATCTAGGTACCTATGGAGGGAGTCTCCATGCAAAATTTCATGAATCTATCTCATCTGGTTCCAGAGTTATTGGCCTTTGACCTCAACATTACGGAGCGCTACAAACAATTAATTTTCCGGTAAGGGCACTGATATGTTTATGTTCTAGGAGTCAATTCCTACTAAGAAAGGTATGCCAAAGTGCATGACAGACTCGGATTTTGTGATTTCTGGCCCCTTGTGGTGGTTTTTCTGTTTATTTCCAAGAAGCGGCAAAAGTTTATTGGGCTATTTTCGTCAGCATGGCCGAAACACCTACTCGGAGTCAAAAAACTAAAAATCCAAGTCTGTCACGGCCTTCGCATGATTTTTTCAGCCAGTGTGCCAAATTTCACCTTTCTAACCCTCACGTAGCCTGAGAAAAAAACCATTTTGAAATGAAAAAGCTTACGAAATTAAAGCGGAGAAAAATGCAAATAAAATTACGTAATTGCACTAGTTGACCACTTCCGCAACAACTTTGCAGTATTTTTAAAGGAATGAAGGGGGCGCATAACTTGGATTCTGACCCCATTTTTGGATTCTACACATCTGAATTAACAAAAAAAACCAAAAAACTAAAAAATCACATTTTTTTGTCAAAAATAGCTTATGGCAGGGGTGGGACTCCCCCTTAAAACTGCGGTGGAATGTGTTTGGTCGAAATTCTGGCAATTTGTTTGGAATTTATAAATAAGCAATCCGGACATTGGAGGCCACGGCGGCCATCAGTGCACAAAAGATCCCAAGTTGGGTCCAAATCCCTGAGGAGAAATTCAGACAAAAAAAGGCTCATGGGGTGATAAAGAAGGGGAAAGAGCACCGTTCGTGAAAGAAAATTTCTGAGAAAAAATGCGTAACTTAAAACGTT